>JAXRKP010000340.1:100000-105000 GCA_037039925.1 Doris montereyensis | reverse complement strand
GACATTCGCCAACTTATAATGTAATTCATTTCACATGGAATGAGGAGTACACAACCTCGTCGTGATTATGTTTGTTTGCCATTTCAACCAAATCTACCCTGTTCACCAAGGTGCGGTAATCTCAGAGTGGATTAAGAGGAAACAGCTCGATGTAATAAAATAAAAAAAGAAGAAAGTTGTGAAAGAGTAATGGACAGAAGGAGTCGTGAAAAAGAAACCCTCCAAAACAAAAATAGTGATCACAACATCAATCAACGTCATGCAAAGCAAACCTGTCTACATGGAGTCGGTCTTCCATAGTTTTGTTGGGTTGTTGTTATTGTGTTCAAGTTTTAAAAAAAAGGTACCTTGCATTCGACATAACAAAATATAGGTCGTATCTCAAAATGGTTTGTCTACACACAGATGGGTCGAGCCTTAGTCTTAGTCTTGTCTGTCTTGAGCTCAAAGCCATAAAAATAAAAAATTCGAGTTCTTAGTAAGAACTGGATTGATTGATAGAGAGAGAGAGAGAGAGAGAGAGAGAGAGAGAGAGAGAGAGAGAGAGAGAGAGAGAGAGAGAGAGAGAGAGAGAGAAAGAGAGAGAGAGCGAGAGAGAGAGAGAGAGAGAGAGGAGGGAGGGAGGAGAGGGGGGAGGGAGGGAGGGAGGGAGGGAGAGAGGAGGGAGAGAGAGGAGAGGGGGGACGGAGAGAGAGAGAGAGAGGGGAGAGAGAGAGAGAGAGAGAGAGAGAGAGAGAGAGAGAGAGAGAGAGAGAGAGAGAGAGAGAGAGAGAGAGAGAGAGGGTATGTAGTATGTATTGAAAGTTAAATGAATTAACATTAATAAGGAACTAAATAGCTTAATATCAATGCAAAAACCTGAGAGTGAGGAGATCGCAGATATCCGTATGCGAGTCTCAGACGCATTGGAACTGTCTGACCTTGAAAATTCCTCCTTCCTTCGTGTGAAATAGGGACCACTCGAGTTAATAAAGACCGGCGAGACTCCGAAGTAATCTAGGTCAAGAATGGGCTCTTCCTCCAAATCACTGGACCGACGCGCCCTGTTCATGGCTGGACACTCCTAAACCAATTTCTTTGACATCCTATTCTGAGCATTCCAAGATATCCATTTTGGGGGCATGGGTGTATCTATCACAAATCACATCACTTTGAACATAGCAAGTTGTTATATATTTTTTCGGCGAGTACCAAGCAAACACACAACACTCACACGTATAAAAAGCAGGGTATGCCTTATCTCTGGTGACTTGAAATTTGAAAGTCTCTCTTTCTCAGCTATACTCCGCAAAGGGATGACGAAAGATGTGGTCACGTGAATTATTCAATTCATTAGTAAAAGGCCTTTACCTATCTCCAACTGGTTTGAATCACCTACATACGTACACCACTTCAATAAGACAAGGAGAAACGAAGACACTAGCAGGAATCATTCAAACACCGACAAAGATGTGACATGTACAAAGGAAGACACAGATGAGAATTAAAAAAAGCGCTCGCATTGCATGACCTCCAGTGTGTCCTGTTGTGTACCGATCAATACATACTATATACAATTTAAACATAGTATGAAGTGTGAATGGGTGTGTTAATATGTTCGAGTGAGTGTGCGTGGGAGTGTTTATGTGTTTGTGTGTGTGTGTGTGTGTCTATAAACAGTATGTTTGGGGTTTTTTGTTCCCTTTCCATTACAATGCCATATTTAATAGTAATTTAAATGACGATTCTTTCAATGTTCTTTATTTGTTGTTTTTTTTTTAACTGTTAAACCGCCAAGGTGACGCGGAAGTCACTAGTATGTTTGTTTCATTGTTTCATCCCACATATGCTGTGATCTCAGGATGAATTAAGAGGAAACAGCAAGACGAAAGGCATGATAAAGAAAATAAAGCAGTAGGATCACCAAGAACACCCGCCTTCAGTCCACGGAAATCATGGCTACCATGGGATTTAACCCGCAACCTCTGCGTCGGCACCCATCGCCCCGCCACGAAAAGAAAGCGCGCAACCAACCAATCTAACTACGTTGCTATTTGGTGGTCTTTTTGAAATTCTTATGTGAATACCATACCAAAGCGTTTTTGCAAATAAGCTGTGGGTCATTTTCGGCGACCCAGTCTGTATGTAGGTTTTCACAACAGAAGAACGTTGTTCAATAGTATACTATTCATTCATGGTTTTTGTTTAGTTTATTATTACTAAATTCGGATAAACAAAGTGACTTTCGTTCAAGTTTCGTGCTGATTGGACTATTGCTTGCTAAGACATACATGCTTTTTAATGTAACTATTTCTTTTCTTCTTTTTTTCTTCTTTTTAGGAGCGGGGTCACCTGGTAGAAGATACACATTAATGACACCCCAATATGCACCCACGACTATTCCCATATCTACTGCTTTATCATCGTTTTACAACAATCCTGATCTTCGACCTTTTGTCAGAAGAAACTAACGACTACGTCCGCTATTAGCACATTGACAGTAAAGGAGTATATGACAATGGTTATCTCATCTAGGCCAGAGCTACTCAAAGCGTGGGACGCGTACGCGTGACGGTACGTGAGGCATAGTCTACCGGTGTGCGAGCTTTGTTTGTTTCTTTGAAGTAACCCTGTCCACCATGGCGGTGATCTCAGGGTTCGTAGCTGACTAAAATTACTGACGACTGTCCAGGCACAACATAATACACTTTAAAAAATCAAAAGCTTCCGTAAATATTTGTAAACATTTAAAAAATATAGTCAATGTGTTAAAAATTGATACGTATTTAGCACTCTTAGATCTGTCGAGGAGATTAAAAGATCTAGTCAATTTATTGCCAATGCTGGATTGGCTTGTTTCGCTCACCGGTCTCTGGCGCATCGAAAGAAGAAAAAACAAGCAAGAACTGCCGGTACACCACATCAGAAAAAAAACCCAAGCAAGAACTGCCGGTACGCCACATCAGATAGTTTGGGGCAAGCACTGGTCTAAGCTACACCAAGTGCCCATAAGTAGCCAATGCTTTTTTTTTTTTTAAAGGCCCTTTCCATTGCACGCTCGTCCATACATTGATAGCTTTTCGCGTGTGTGGTGTTTGAATAATATATATGAGTGTGTATATGCATGCATGCATGTATGTATTATGTAATTTTGGATGTGTGGTCGGGTGAGCGTATGCGTGTTAATCACGTAAGAATGAGTGTAGATTTTATCAAAATACACACACACATAGATCTACATACATATATATATATTATATATATATATATATATATATATATATATATATATATATATATATATATATATATAATATGCACATACACACACTATATGTATTATATGTATACACGTGTGTGTATATATATATATATATATATATATACACACAATATAATATAATATATTCTATTCTATGTATAGACAACTTTCTCTATGGATTTGAGTGCGATTGCATTGATAAGGATGAAATTTGGTATTGTTTTAATTTGCTATGGATGGATGCATGGATTGATTGTCTGGATGTGCGGGCGACTCATAAACATACGTTTCCACATTTATTGGGCATATTGAGGTAGAGTACAAACAAATCATTCACTGATACAAAATAGACAATTGCGGTCGTGGCCATTTTCATAGACAGGTTTAGACTCAACAAGCACACTCCTATCATTTGACACTGCACCATGCAACATCAGCACAAAGAGAATTGAGGTATTTTAACATCCTAAAGTTGCATTGAGCTCTTAGTGAAGCTAAACACTGAGAATAAATGGCGACAAAGTGAAAGTTCGCATTTTTGTTCACGAAACTAATGCAGAAAGAAAGAAAGAAAGAAAGAAAGAAAGAAAGAAAGAAAGAAAGAAAGAAAGAAAGAAAAGAAGAAAGAAACATTTGAGCGTTTTCTTCGGCGCCTTCCCCGCGACACGTGAAAAATACATTAACCAATAACTCCATTATTCATTGGAAGGTTAAAAAAAAAACCCAAAAAAAACAAACATAAACAAAAGAAAAACAAAAGCCCAAACTACATCATGTGATAACTCAAGAAGCGCTGATTAGTAAATGAGAAGCCAAAGATCAGTAAAGATGGTATTGCTATCTTAAGTACTGTTAATACGACCGACACGCCACAAGAACAGTGATGATCGATTAGAATCCTCTTACAGATAACCACTTTGAGAACCGCTCTGTCTCCCAACTTTACATGTCTGTACATTTTTTAATCATCAGTCGTTTTTAATCACATCTAAGCGAATCAATAACTTGCTGCTTTTCAAAAAAATTTTTAACAATGTAGTCGAAATACATTTCCTGTTTACTTTTTCAGCTCTTTTTTATGATGGTATTTAAAATGGATTTATCAATTAATTTACGTGCACAGCCCTAGATACCCTCATTACATCCCACAAAACTGTTCTATCTTTAGTTTCACATACCAAATAGCATACAGGCAATAAGCCTGCAGTTGACTTAAAATAACACCACTCTGCGCTGTCACCGACGGCAAAGATAACAATGAATAGTCACAACTTCGACATGGCGCCGCACAACTGTCTCGTCACTGGCAGGTTAAGACAAGAGACCGTGCTTTCCTTTATAGCAACTATAAACAAGACAAGGGCAAACGCTTTCCTCTATAACAATTATAAACAAGACAAGTGATTTCTTCTATATCAGTTATAATCAAGACAAGTGCATTCCTCTATAGCAATTATAAACAAGACAAGTGATTTCTTCTATATCAGTTATAATCAAGACAAGTGCATTCCTCTATAACAATTATAAACAAGACAAGTGATTTCTTCTATATCAGTTATAATCAAGACAAGTGCATTCCTCTATAGCAATTATAAACAAGACAAGTGATTTCTTCTATATCAGTTATAATCAAGACAAGTGCATTCCTCTATAGCAATTATAAACAAGACAAGTGATTTCCTCTATAGCAATTATAAAAAGACCATTGAATTCCTCTATAGCAATTATAAACAAGACAAGTGAATTCCTCTATAGCAAT
>JAXRKP010000340.1:85000-95000 GCA_037039925.1 Doris montereyensis | reverse complement strand
TAAAGAGGCCGTTTACGCCCATGCAGCTGGAGCTTATGTCGGTTTTTATAGCGGTGAAGCGGAACGGGTGATGATAATCACTTTCTGGACACGGCGCCAGTCTATCGGAAGAGTTTACCCCAAAAGCTGTTGCTGGTACCCATTTGTACGTAAGCAAATGGGAAGGGGGGGTGCGTATTAAGTATATTTCCCGAGGAACGCAACGTCGGGCATAGCCTTGCTCGGATTCGAACCCAAGACCTCATGGTCCCAAGTCTGGCAATCCAACCACTTGGCCACCGACGTCACAAATTCGTAGTTGGAATAGTATAAAAAAAAATTCCGAGTCGATGAAACGTGAGCTGAAAACAAATTAGGAAAGGAAGGAGGTGGCATGACTCGTTTCACTGAAATCTACCGCGTTGCCGCCCATGTGCAGTGATCTCTGCGCCGATACAAAGCAAACGGGAAGATTGAAAAAGCAGGAAAACATTATGCGAAAAAGTGAAATGAAAATAAGCAAGAATTAATTGCAACACCCGTCCACTACTTGTGGTATTACACAGTTAAATCGGAGCAGAAACATTAAAACAGGTTGAGTTCGACAGGAAGGAGAAGAAGAAGATCTTTCATAACAACAATCACGACAAAATCAACAACAACAACAACAACAACAATGAAACGTTCCAAAAACAAAACAAGAATGTATACGACAGCTGTCAGTGAAGAGAGAAAATATGCAACCCAGCAACACAGAAAAACTAACGACTCCAACGAAACATGAAACAAAAATAATTGCACATTAATATGCCGTTTCATTTGGATGTGTACGATGCGTGTAATTGCGTTCAGGGTTATACATTTAAATCAGGTATATAATTATAAAATGTACTTAAATGTTTTAATGTGTGAATACCTGTGTAAGTTTACATCTAAATAAATATCAGTAGATTGGCACATGCATCATGTGTACAAATGATAATATTATGTCGTGTACGTGTCAATATACAGAAACATAAAAGATACGAGAAAGCGTGAAGGAATGTGTTTGTTTAATTGGAATTCACCCCGTCCATTATTTGCAGTGATCTCATGGTGAATTAAGAGGACCTACCAGCAGACTTCGCCGACCGCCCACTGTTCCCCCTGGCTTGGAGACAACTTACGCCGTCCACTATTTGCAGTGATCTCATGGTGAATTAAGAGGACCTACCAGCAGACTTCGCCGACCGCCCACTGTTCCCCCTGGCTTGGAGACAACTTACGCCGTCCACTATTTGCAGTGATCTCATGGTGAATTAAGAGGACCTACCAGCAGACTTCGCCGACCGCCCACTGTTCCCCCTGGCTTGGAAACAACTTACGCCGTCCACTATTTGCAGTGATCTCATGGTGAATAAAGAGGACCTACCAACAGACTTCGCCGACCGCCCACTGTTCCCCCTGGCTTGGAGACAACTTACGCCGTCCACTATTTGCAGTGATCCCATGGTGAATAAAGAGGACCTACCAGCAGACTTCGCCGACCGCCAACTGTTCCCCCTGGCTGGCTTGGAATCTCACAACTTACGCCGTCCACTATTTGCAGTGATCTCATGGTGAATTAAGAGGACCTACCAGCAGACTTCGCCGACCGCCCACTGTTCCCCCTGGCTTGGAAACAACTTACGCCGTCCACTATTTGCAGTGATCTCATGGTGAATTAAGAGGACCTACCAGCAGACTTCGCCGACTGTTCCCCTGGCGCCCACTGTTCCCCATGGTGAATTGACCTACCACAACTTACGCCGTCCGCCCACTGTTCCCCCTGGCTGATCTCCCTACCAGCAGACTTCGCCGACCGCCCACTGTTCCCCTGGCTTGGAAACAACTTACGCCGTCCACTATTTGCAGTGATCCCATGGTGAATAAAGAGGACCTACCAGCAGACTTCGCCGACCGCCCACTGTTCCCCCTGGCTTGGAGACAACTTACGCCGTCCACTATTTGCAGTGATCTCATGGTGAATTAAGAGGACCTACCAGCAGACTTCGCCGACCGCCCACTGTTCCCCCTGGCTTGGAAACAACTTACGCCGTCCACTATTTGCAGTGATCTCATGGTGAATAAAGAGGACCTACCAGCAGACTTCGCCGACCGCCCACTGTTCCCCCTGGCTTGGAAACAACTTACGCCGTCCACTATTTGCAGTGATCTCATGGTGAATAAATAGGACCTACCAGCAGACTTCGCCGATCGCCCACTGTTCCCCCTGGCTTGGAGACAAAACTTACGCAGCAAAGTCTTCACCCACATTTATTTTTTCCAAGACAAAAATAGCCCTGTTTATTTCAATGGAATGATAATATTATGGAATACAATGAAATATTAGTATCACTAGTGTTACTATAATACAATGGAGGTCGTGCCGTCCTTCATAGTGTGCGGAGCTTTCATAGTAAGTAATGTAAGACAATAAAAAGCAGCAAAATGAAATGCGAAAATAAAAATAATAAAACAAGAAGAAAGAACTAGGATATATATAAAGGCAGCAGCTCCAATCAAAAACAGCCTGAGGTGGAAATCTTATCGAGTCTGATTTGGTTTTGATGATTTTACCCACTCCGACAACTATGGCGATCTCGGGGGTGTAGGGAAATCGTTGTTTAAAGTTTGCCTGGATTGCCATGTAAACTAAAACAGCCAAAGAATCGTCAACGTGCACAGTTTTGTGATCTCCTCTTTATCGTCCGCCTCAATGAGACAAAGTGTCGATCCACCTATCTGGATCCGAAGGGGCCGCGGGGGGGGGGGGAGAGGGAATTTAAGCGGGAACATTTTTCAAATCACCGTCGGGCTTTTTTTGAACCCACGGCCTTTTGGTTGAGAGGCGGACACCTTGCCTCTGGGCTACCGAGCCCCCCCCTTTTCAACATCCATGTCTTACAGGGTTCAATTCCTTTGTGTCAACGTCTGCCTCTAGAAGAGTATAAAGGTAGCCCCACGCACAAACTAATGGGGCGTTAAATCGATGGGAGTCAGGCCAAATAGACAACTAAATAGATAATAATAATATACAGGCATAAAATGATGGTCGAAGAAGTATAGCATAAATGATACATGAATTTTATCATTTCTCATACACACTCACAAACACACGCTGTTTAATATGTAAATAATGTAATATGTCTGTGTGCGTGTGTCTGTGTATCTGTCTATGTCTGTCTGTATACGTCTGTACATTATATGATAAACAATTCATCCTATTTTTTTCTTAAGACCATCGGCTTACTGCTCACAATCGTCGACGAGAAAATGAACAACGAGAAAAATGAACAACGCGAAAAATGCTACAAATGGCCACTGTTGCCTCCACGTCCTTTCCATGTGCATGTTACAATTCGCAAACCGGCTCTCGATAGGGATAAAAGAGATTAAGGAGCTAACTGGTGTAAAAAGAAAAATAATAATTTAAAAGACATACATAAAGGCAAGTGTTCGTAGGTTACTTTTTTATCCTTCTTTCATCAATCTACAGAAACGTTATTGAAACAATGAAGTTGCTGTCCCATATTCCTAAACGACAAAAAAGAGCAACAACAACAACAAAAACAACGACGAACACGAAAAAGTGTCATATTAACGTTGAGGCTGTTCCGTCACAGTAAGACACCTGTAACCGTCTCATCACCGCCAAAACTGGACATGACAATCCACTTAATCAAACCAGTTGTGATAACAAATAATCTTTTGCTTATTTTTCTTCTTCTCCTTCTCCTCTTCCTCCTCCTCTTTCTTCCTCTTCTTCTTCTTCTTCTTTTTTTTTCTTCTTCTTCTTCTCCTCCTCCTTCTCCTCCTCGTCGTCGTCGTCGTCGTCGTCCTCCTCCTCCTCCTCCTTCTCCTTCTCCTCCTCCTCCTTCTCCTTCTCCTCCTCCTCCTTCTCCTTCTCCTCCTCCTCCTTCTCCTTCTCCTCCTCCTCCTTCTCCTTCTCCTCCTCCTCCTTCTCCTTCTCCTCCTCCTCCTCCTTCTCCTCCTCCTCCTCCTCCTCCTTCTCCTCCTCCTCCTTCTCCTTCTCCTCCTCCTCCTCCTCCTCCTTCTCCTCCTCCTCCTTCTTCTTCTCCTCCTTCTCCTTCTCCTCCTCCTCCTCCTTCTCCTCCTCCTTCTCCTTCTCCTCCTCCTTCTCCTTCTCCTCCTCCTCGTCGTCGTCGTCGTCGTCGTCCTCCTCCTCCTCCCCTCCTCCTCCTCCTCCTCCTCCTCCTCCTCCTCTTCTCCTCCTCCTCCTTCTTCCTTCTTCTTCTTCTTCTTCTTCTTCTTCTTCTTCTTCTTCTTCTTCTTCTTCTTCTTCCTCTTCTATTCTTCCAAAAGGCGATAACGATTTGGTTGTTTATAGTTTTATAGCAGAGGTTCTTAATGTTTTGATGGATTGTGGAGTATGATCTTATACCTCCTTCACTTGACCGTCGACATAAATGAAGTAAACGGCAGTACCCAGAGATCAAGTCTCATAGCCCAGCATTTGGTTCCCATATCCCCAAGGGGTATGTATAGCCCCGATTTAGAACCCCGGCTTTGTAGAAAACAGCCACTTTATTCCTGACTCCTTAAATATAATGTTAAACGTTGTCAACAATGTATGTAACCAATTTTCTTGTATTTAGATACCCGTCTAAGGAGACAATCTGGAAGATATAATCGAATTCTGATGTATGGGAAGCATAAGAATAGACAAGCTGAGTTCATGCAGTGTACCATAATTCTCATCATCACAAATATCACCCCGCCACGACCACCACTACCACCATTTCCATCAACACCATCACTCGCATCCTCAGTACTATCATCATTATCAACCACCATCACCGTACAGAAAGCAATCATTTGTCTTCTCACCATGAAACCCTGGCAACATCATTTCAAAAGAGAACCCATCGGTCTCCTTCCTTACACAGCTCGAACTTTCAGAAGTCTCCTTCACCGCAATCTCCCAATCTCTTTGCACGATGGTGTCAAATGAACGGTCCACACAACAAGCAACTATGCTTTGATTTGATTTTACCCACATCAGCAACTAAGCTTGTGATCTCGTAGGCTTTGGTAGGATTTTCAATTTTACCCACAGCTCCCTCCCTATAAACAGCCAACGATGGATCTTTTAACGTGCACTTTGTTGACATATGCACACGGGACCTGCTTTTTATCTTCCGTCTTCAGTGGGACTAAAAGTTGATCCACCTACCTGGACGGAGGAGGGGTTAGGTGTTACTCGAGAAAGAGAACAACTCGAGAAAACTTTTCAACCGTCGGCGGGGCTGGGGCTTGAACCCATGACCTTTTGGTTGAGAGGCCGACATCTTACCTCTGGACTACCGAATCGCCCGACAACAGGCAACACATGCCAGTGGTGTCACGGATATACCAATACTATAACCGACATAATTCCCTACACAGGGCTGAGGACAATGAGCAGTCCACACACCAATTTCGATCCATCTCATGTTACTCATTACATACCAAGCCGTTCCACTCGACCAGGCAAAACTGTTTGCTCGGTAATTACTCATACCGAGTTTAATCAATCACGTGGCCATCAAATATATCGCTCTGTCCATATCACACGACATTGGTCGGTATTACAATACTTAGAGGTGTCGTAGCGAAACTATAGCGAAACTCTTGGCTGGCCCAGGTGTCTTTTCGCGACGTTATTTTTTCCTTAAGAAAGATACTTCACTCTACTTTCTTCACTCAACTAAGGCGTGAACGAGTACCCAGTTCTATGTAGAGAAATATCTTGCCAGTGTGTTAGTATGAATATTCTAACAGGATGATGTACTGTATGCTCCCAAGAGAGTTGAGAAGGACTTTGAATGTAATGGCCTGCTGGGGGACAAAAATGATGTGCAGTCGCTGAGCCTGCATTTGTGCAGGGATACGGACATAAATCCATCTTTATCTTTTCTTATCTTTGTAATACCCCCAGTGATATCAAGTGCGATTATTAGATTGAGCCAATACTCGACACTGATGTTACGCATGAGTTGGCGTGAACGATACTATTCCCACTTTTCAATTATTTAGTGAATGAAAGTTCTAGTTCATGACGGGGAAACAATGACATTTTCATTAATTAAACTTCGATTCTGTTGGGAAAATTGCTCTAATGAAAACGATCTCAAGATGATTTAGAACATACATGTAAAGTATGGTTACTAAGTCTTAGCGACCTGGCAACAGAGCCTATGACGCATTAAGAACGACCACCTCAGAATTACATACATGTATAATAGATTTCTATAGCATGCTACGATGTCGTGGATGTAGGGTTAGTCTTTTTTGAACCAGAAATGGCGGAAAGTTACGGGGATTTTGAGTATTTGTCATTCGTGCATTTTTGCGTGTTTTATTTGGGTTTTTTGTTTTTTTTACTTTATCACTGAAATTGATACAGAATACACATTGACACGAATTCTTTTCTTTCTTTTTTTTTTTTTTTGGTGTAACGTCAAGAACAAAGTCGGATATCTAGTAGACTATGATAATTTATCTTGTGGTGAAAATGAAATCATGCAAATTCAGAAGAAAGAGAGAAAGAACAATGGGAAAAGTGGAGGCGGACTGACACTGAAACTCCCACGAAGATACCTACTGATACAAAATTGTTAATTATATTCAATAATTGTTACCAGCCTTCACTGGTGTGTGTGTGTGTGTGTGTGTGTGTTTGTGGGCGCGTGCGCGCGCGTGTGTGTGTGCGTGTAAACGTTATGTCAATGTCTTATCTGTCCAATCGATTCAAATAACAATAACATCGTGTCACCGATATTCTAACCGTTTACGATCGGAAAAACAAATCAACAGTTGTCAACGTATTAAGAACAATAGGATCCATGGTGAAATCAGTTACAAAATCCTTTAGCCATAGGTATATCATAATGATATAGAAAATTATGATTTGAAATTATCAGACCATTTGCGACACTACACAAGAAGGGTGGGCGTTACTTATAGGTCGTATTCTTGTCTACTCCACATAGATAAGGGAAAGTGATTGCGGTTCACAGGTAGGGAGGAGGGGGGCGGGAGGGGGTGTCTGTTATCCTGGCGTATGGCTTTTGTCCCGGTGTTCAAATCAGAGAGGAGGGTGTGCAAATATTTCCTTTCCTTTTTATTTTTTCCGATTGACTGGGTTTAGAAACGTTGCTCATTTCGCAAATGGAAGGAAAGCGTCACGATTTCCACGTGGAAATGGTGCGTGGTTGAGAGACCCCGTGGTAGTTGATGATGCTGACCAAGTATGTGATATTACCACACGCGATGGATGTGTGTGTGTGTGTGTGTGTGTGTGTGTGTGTGTGTGTGTGTGTGTGTAAACATCAATTTTGTTTGTTGCGTTTTGCTTCGTTTTTAACTTGCCCTGTCCACCATAATGCCGCGCGCTCAGGGCCAATGAAGAGGAAACAACAAGATGAAAGACACGTGGAAGAATCAGAACCTACTAGGAAGCCACAGCGCCCGCCAACCGCCCACGTGTAACTAATTACCGAACCGAAACGTCGCTTGACATAAAGGTGACAGAGTGTTTGGGAACGAACGTTCAACAACACGTAGACACCCCTTTGGTGCATTGTTTGGCACGTGTTTGTAGGGCATCGACAACAAAGCCCCACACGTACGCGATTATACTTCGTGCAGTTTTATCTCTTAAATGAACTCAACTCTTTGTTGTTGTTTTTTTAATGATAAATCAATGTTCCTGATCAAATCAACGAATGTTGATAACATCAACGTTTTGTTTTTCTCTATCTTTGTAGATTATTTTGTTCTTTGGTTATCGTGCAAAAGGAGAAAGCCACCACAAAAAAAAAACTGAGACAGTCGGGTTTATAATGAACCAATGACCATAAGTTGAGAAATATTGATAGCAGCAATTACGGTGATCTCAGGGTGAATTTAGAGGAAACAGCAAGGTGAAAGATAGTGAAAGAAGGAAAGGAAAAAGTAAGACCTACCAGCAGCACCTGCCAACCACCCGCAGTCATATCGAAGACGGACGATAAAAGAGGTCCCGTGTACAGATCACAACACTCTTGTGCTCGTTAAAGATTCCTTGGCTTTTAAAGGTCAGTCTAGGTAAAATAAAACAAAAACTACCAAAACCTCCCAGATCACCTAAGTTGTCCCTTTGAGGCCATGACGGGCCAAAGAGCCGGATCTTATCCCAGTTTCCATAACGTGAAGCGAAACAGATGATTATAATCACCTCCTGGACAGGACGCTAGTCTTGACACAGGATTTTACTCCCAAGCTTATACCCATTTGCACTTGAGTCCAGTGGAAAAATTAAACGCGTGTTGAGGATCTTTCTCAAGAAGCACAACGTCGACCTAGTTTTGCTAGGATTCGAACTCGGGAATTCATGATCCCAAGTCCAGCAGCCTAACCACTCAGCCACCGATGCCATCAGCTTAGTTGTAGATGTGGGTAAATAAAATTTTAAAAAAATATAAATTAAAAAACTGTAGAGATAATCGTCACTAAAACGGATTCTTATGACCCCACCAACATAAGGTAACAATACATCTGTGCAAAAAATGGAAATAAGACAAGATAGCACTGAGCTCGCCAAATAATATGACGCACTGTGTAACAACATGACATATGATACCACCATTGGCTAAGCAAAATGGGAATGATAAATCAGAC
The DNA here is from genome assembly GCA_037039925.1 of Doris montereyensis. NCBI lineage: Eukaryota > Metazoa > Mollusca > Gastropoda > Nudibranchia > Dorididae > Doris > Doris montereyensis. Next base: position 86,339 of record JAXRKP010000340.1, on the reverse strand, counting down.
GGGGTATATTGTATGGCAGTGAAATGGACTTGTCATAATGCCTTTAGTATAAAAAATTATACAACATCGTTAATGCAATCACTCAAGCCAAGAGGTGAATCACCGTTCACTGATCAAATCACGCTAGTTAACGCTGACGGCACATACTAAAAGCTTTATGCAAAACGAGTTTGAAAATGCTCACTGACTTCCATGTTTATTTAAACAACGAATAATAAAATCATAAAAATATATAATTAGAACATGGGGACGAGTTCAGATCAGATGAGATGCCAAGTGTCGATCAACGCAATTATGATATGACACTTTGTAAAGCGCTTTGAGCCCATTTAATGCGACAAAACGCTGAAGAAAGACTACATATTATTATTATAATTATTATTATTATTATTATTATTATTATTATTATTATTATTATTATTATTATATACGGCCAGTGGACAGGTAAGCACCTGTACGGGGAGTAGATGACCCCGTCCTCCACGAGTCTCCTGCTGCCTTGCGGGCAGGTCTTGGCTGACCAAAGGCTAAGGTAGTTAACCCTGAAAGAAAACAACATGTTGCCTTGCAGGCGGGTCTTGACCGACCAAAGGCTAAGGGAGTTAACCCTGACAGAAAATAACAACCTGATGCCTTGCAGGCTGGTCTTGAATGAGTAAAGGCTAAGGGAGTTAAACTGACAGAATATAACAAGGCCCGGTAGGGGGCCTCACGGTGTTAGCCCCACCATTTACCCAGGGTACAGTGGGCTAATCCCCTGCTTATCCAAAACAACCTGATTCAAAGTAATATATACAATGATATACCCGGCTTGAGCTTTCGAAGACGATTCTGGAAAAGAACACAGACTGTGATTTTTGGAACATGGAATGTTAGGGCAAATAATGGAAAAGAGTTAGAATTAGCTGAAGAAATTGAAAAATTCAAAGTAGACATTTTGGCTATTACAGAAACAAAGAAAAAAGGACAAGGAATAGAAAATGTAGGACCAAATCATACTTTAATCTTCTCAGGAGCAGATGTCAAAGATAGAGCTAGAGCAGGAGTAGGCCTCCTAATGCATAAAAAGGCAAGAAATGCTACTAGAAAGTTGGAAATTTGTAAGCCCACGGCTATAAGAGGCAAATATTAAACCAAAGGAACGAGAAATTAAATTATTAATAGATTATGGACCAAACGAAAATGCCCCAAAAGATATCTTCGAAAATGATTTACAAATAGCTGCAGAGAATCTCAAACCCAAACAGGAATTAATGGTTTTAGGAGATTTAAACGCTAGAGTAGGCAACGATGTAGAAACATCAGGAGGAGTAATAGGTAAAGAAGGACAGACAACAAC
>JAXRKP010000340.1:30000-80000 GCA_037039925.1 Doris montereyensis | reverse complement strand
TGTGTGTGCGTGTGTTGAAACCATGTTTAAAGAACTTTTGTTGCAACGTTTTAAAAAATATTTTTTGTTAAGAAAACAGCAACGTTGAGTATAATATGGAGAAATTTATACTCCATATTATACTACAGTTATAATATCAATGTTGGCAATGAAATTCTTAGCACTAGATCTAGTTGTGAAGGCCTGCAAAAAGAATAAAGCCAGATTGATTTTAAATCAAATGGCATAAAAAAAAAAAAACCAATAAGCGACAAAAAAAGAGAGAAAGAGTGACAGAAAAAGAGAAAAAATCCAACTTTACCTCATGCGAGATGGTGAATGCATGTAGATCTAGGTCTCAAAATTGTACGAAAATTAAAACTCGTTTGTTTTTGTTTTGTATTTTTCTTACATCAAAAACACAATAAAAAAAACTAGAAACGTCAATGTTTCAAGGCGCAATGCTTTCGAACAAACAAACAAAAAAACCCAACAAAACGGCACTGACTCAATTCGACTCTTTCACTAATCAGTGCTTTGAATTTGGATTGCTTGGACCCACGAACACGCTACATGGAGAGCGACCAGACGTGTAGCGATCCTTCCAGTCACAACCAACGTCCTTGGCTACGCCTGGATCTCGTGCCTGCCTGTCAGTTGGAGGTCGTCGCTCCATACTGATACTAGATCTAACTTGCCGCGTGGAGCGGACAAAGTTAATTTGCGACGTTACTCACCACTCGATACTGTAGGGGCTTCCACTCAACAGCCTCTCAGTGACTGCTGCTGTGTGACTAGGCCACTGGCTGGTTGGAACAATGACATGACACTGACAATCAGCGTCAACGGAGTGTGTGTGGGTGTTTTGGTAGGGTTTGGGTGGGTTTTTAAAAATGACTTTTTCTTTTTATAATCGCAAGTCTACTACTGTCTCGTAACAAAGTGGCACCTGGATAATTGAGTCAAGCTGTCTACGATACAAAAAGTTACACTTAAGGATAGAGAATTTAATATTGAGGATGGACAGTGGCATTTTTCAGATACATCTTCGCATACTGCCACAATGGTCGTAAGGCAAAATGAAAGCCCAGCCCAACAAAGGCTGGGTTCCTTCGTTTATACGACCAACAGCAAACCTGCCCCCGAGAGGGGAGATAATCGAGCTTTGGCATTGAAAATAGGGGTCCTCTATACCCAATGTAACTATGGGTTCCCCGATCGCCAAAGAATTGCGCCTCGAGGCAACTGAGTCTTGTAAACGACGATGGTTGCCGTTTCAGGATCTCTCGGAGCTCAAACACCCCAAGCCAAATCTAGCGAGCGAGCGAGAGAGAGAGAGAGAGAGAGAGAGAGAGAGAGAGAGAGAGAGAGAGAGAGAGAGAGAGAGAGAGAGAGAGAGAGAGAGAGAGAGAGAGAGAGAGAGAGAGAGAGAGAGAGAGAGAGAGAGAGAAGGAATAAACAAAACAAAAACGTTGTCTTAATTCAATTATAATGCAATGTACAACGCTGTGTTTTGAAAATATTGAACAACGATTGGAAGTTTCTTCCCTAAAAGCGAACAGGCGTGGCGATATACGACAATGACATTGTTACTGCTAAACATTGAATGTGCTGACTGTTGCTTAAATGTGCAATGCATATCATTATTATTTATGATATATCACGTCAGGTTTGGCGATGAACCAGACGATTGAACTCCACGGTACAAAATCAAAGAGGCCGCATTAACAAATTAATCGATTTGAAAAGACAACAGTTGGTAGAGATTTTGATTTTATTTTACCAACACCTACGATTAAGGTGATCTCGGAACAGACCAGTGAGAGTATCAACAATAATGCGTTTTACGGCATAATAAATTGAAATTGAGCTGACAGATGACAGAAGAGGTATTTCGATTTCTAGGAAGGAAATGGGGCCTGCCCCGATTTCTCCGAAACCCAAAAAAGAAGAAAAAACAGCGTTATTTTCTTGCATGTTTTCTTCTTCTTCTAAGCTTCAAAGCATATTCCATAATATTATTGGCAGTCCACGAGAAAAAAAGTATCGGCACAAATCATCTACAGTCATTGATTTCATAAACTTCTTCCTCCATTAATTGGGCAAACATTAAAGTCTTGTACCTGTTCATCGGATTTCTGAACATCAGAAATACTAACAGAAAACAACCCCAAGTGATTGAAATTTACCCTGTCCACCATATGTGGTAATGTCAAGGTGAATTAAGAGGTAACAACAAGATGAAAGATAGTGAAAACGTGAAAGGATAGAAATAAGACCTACCAGAAGCTACCAGAAGCACTCGCCAATCGCCCACGAAAGTACCTAAACTGTTAGTGGACCGATAAAGGCCAGCAATCAGCAGTTGAAGGAGAGCGTAAACCGGGACCGCATTTGCTATTTACATCTGATTCTCATTTCCTTTAACATTCCAAATTCATCAAAACGTTAACATTCAACGCGCATCATGTCTGTGAACTTGTATGCAGGTTTGTTAATAACATTTGGATAATAAATATTTTTAAAATTTACCACAGCAACAAAAAAAGACCAGCAAAAGAAATAAATTATTATTTTGAATTAACGCCCAAAATGATCCCATGTCATATTTTCACACATGATTTTAAACACCATAATAAAATAATCAAAACTATGTTTTCACTCTTTTGGAAAAAGGAGTTTTCTGCATCATAATAATAATGTATGTGACATTCAGTGCGCCATGGAAATCTGCTGGTTTGCTGTATCACGTCATAACTCAAAATCTCTATATTATTATGTAGTTTCAAATAAACGTGTCACAGGTAAGCAAGCGTGCAATGAAATGATACGTTGGGTAATGACTCAACAGGTTGAAGAGAGAACCCTTCTTTTCATACAAAACACCAAGCAAACATTCGTTGTTTTTATTTTATTTTCGCACTCATTTTGCACCGAATTCACTTCTCTATTTATCTACATTTTTATATAATTCGGAGTTGGCCGTCCTGTATTCGCCAAAGTCTCTGTTGCCAGTCCACTATGAGTAACCATATTTTGCACGTAGGTTTTAAATGATCCCAAGATCGTTTTCACTCGAGGAATTCTTCTACCAGAAGTGACATTGGAATATCGAAAAACTTATTGTTTCCCCGTCTTTGAGTGGAATTTTCATTCACCTAGGTCGCTATTTTGAACAGATTATAATTTAAAAATTTAAGCTGGAATATGTCTACCTGCGCAACTTCAGTATCCAATACTAACCCGATCTAATAATTGTACATAGTATCGTATGGGATGTGACATGCTTGTCTTCATATATATAATATAGTGAACGTCCAAATGAACAGACGATAGGAAGGTGCCATTTGTGCACTAAACAGAACCAGACAAGACCCGTTTATAGATACTACGCATGAACCGGGTAGCCAACATAGAATTTTAAATGAAAAAAACAACTATCAATACATGCTAACATACTCAATTCAATGAAAACAATTATCTTGTATTTCTTAAGGCTTTCTGAGTAAAAACCAAGCAATTACTCGTAATGTACAACTAAACATTTCATAGTATTTGTAGTTTATACTTATTTTACGTTGCATGTACTCACTGTAATAAAACAAATTTCCCTTCGCTGATAACAAAATGCGTTCAATTCAATTCAATTCAACCAATAGCAAAACAGCCCACAAAAAATCGCCTAGCTGTGTTATCCAATTGACTATTACTTGTTTTCTTTCTTTCTTTCTTTAGCAGCTCCCATTCTACCTTCCGGTGTATGGGTTTAGATGCCCGGAATGATATTTCTCCAGGCTGTCAGGTCCTGGCATTTTCTGTTTCCCTCCGTGAAAGTTAAATTTCTTTGCGTTAATGCCTCTTTTTATATCTTCTTTCCACTTTCTCCGATATCTGCCTTTTGGTCTTTTACCTTGAGTTTTAGCACTGTATAATATCTGTAGCTATTCTATTGTCATTCATTCTGTTAACATGCCCAAACCATCTCAGTTGATTCATTTCTATCTTAGTTTTTATGCTATCTGCTTTGGTTTGATCTCTTATTGTTGTGTTTCTATTTTGTCTCTTTTAGTTTTCCCTACTACTCTTCTTAGATATTTCATTTCGGCCGCCTGTACTCTACTGTATTTCCTACTGTCTAAGGTCCAGGTTTCACTGCCATAGAGGAGAGTAGGTTATGCTGTTCAAATACGCTTTTGAATGTTATCCAATTGACTATTTATTATGCTGTTCAAATAAGCTTTGGAATGTTATCCAATTGAGTATATGTTGTGCTGTTCAAATACGCTTTGGAATGTTATCCAATTGACTATATGTTATGCTGTTCAAATACGTTTTGGAATGTTATCCAATTGAGTATGTGTTATGCTGTTCAAACACGCTTTGGAATGTTATCCAATTGACTATTTGTTATGCTGTTCAAATACGCTTTGGAATGTTGTCCAATTGAGTATGTGTTATGCTGTTCAAACACGCTTTGGAATGTTATCCAATTGACTATTTGTTATGCTGTTCAAATACGCTTTGGAATGCTATCCGATTGACTATGTGTTATGCTGTTCAAATACGCTTTGGAATGCTATCCGATTGACTGTGTGTTATACTGTTCAAATACGCTTTGGAATGTTATCCAATTGAGTATTTGTTATGCTGTTCAAATACGCTTTGGAATGTTATCCGATTGACTATTTTTATGCTGTTCAAATACGCTTTGGAAGGGCATCTAATAACAATCTGTCATGATGCTATAATACATGCCGCTATAGTATCCAAAACTATTGAAGAAAATTAAAAATAATAACATTTATTTTTCCTTTGCGACAATAAAACTGACTTGTGCCCTGTAAACATAATATTGAAAGTAAATTATAAAGGTCATATTGTGACACAAGAATGGCGTATAGGACAATGCGGGTTATCATATTTTGTTTTTTTAAATGGCACCATACAGTGTCCAAACACCATTCCCACCCCACACCTATCATTCCTGAGCAGACCGTCGTCTCTTAAACTTTCAGTGTTCCAATTATGTTCTCCTTCTCTCCAATGTTCCCTCTATGTTTGTGTAGACTGTATGCGTACATTTTTTTGGTGTTTGTGCAAAGTTTGCGCGCAAGTACACTTTCTTTTATGCGTGATGTTGTTTTCGATTAGTGTGCGCACACATTTCTCAACTGTACACACACTTTCTCCTTGGTGTGCAGGTATAGCTTAGAAGGAACGTTGAGTCTCGCTATTAAACAGTTTATCGACTAGTAAACAGCCTATTTACTTTTTGTACTTACATCCTCCACAAACGCTGCGTGCTTCTTTACAAATCATGTGTCTGTTCCCAAATCAACTTTCAAAATGTACGACCCGTTTCTCTGTTCTTATTCTTACCTCGGATCCATTCCAATCAACCTCAAATCCCCCAGCAAAAAAAGTATGCAACTTTCATAAGATACAATAAGCGAGATTCATCTTTTTCTTTTCTTTTCTTTTCTTTTCTGTGAGTGAAAATTATAATGAATGTGTTTCACGTTTGGCAGAGACGCACATTGCACGGGTTGCGCGCCTATATCATAATATGAACGAGGTAATGAATGGACACTTGTAGAAAAATTATGAGGCAACGTGCGTTTGAGATGTGGAGAGGGGGAGGGGGATGGTGGGGGAGAGAGAGAGAGAGAGAGAGAGAGAGAGAGAGAGAGAGAGAGAGAGAGAGAGAGAGAGAGAGAGAGAGAGAGAGAGAGAACGCAACTGTAGCTGAAAAGGTCAACAACTAGAAACAAACATTTTGTTTAATTGACACTTACTCCGTCCACCATATGCGATAATCTCAGGATAAATTAAGAGGTAATAGCTAGAAGAAAGATGATGAAAATGGGAAAGGAAAGAAGTAGGACCTACCAGTAGTTTCCGCCAACCGTCCACAAAAACAAACAAAGACTAGCCCTTGGAATACAGACATTCTAAGAAAGGCCTGTGGCAAAAAGAAGAAGACTATACTGTTTGATATAAACAATGATACTTTCATTGAACGATTTGAGACCAATTGTATTTGGGAATGCAGCCGTTCACAAAACGTAAAAGGTAAGTACTACCACCATGTTAATGTCATGAACTACTCTATTGGTGTACAATGTAGTGAACGAGAGGAATGTTACGCAATGATAATGGCATCAATTAAAACACAATCAGGACACATGGGTCTGAAACAAAATAAAATCCCATTCGTCTCAACTGTTTGATTGTAGTCTGTCCCCTTGTCGCGTTTAGTCACACAAACTAGTATAAGCCTACATCAACCTACATGCCAAAGTGTGAGGACCTATAAGTGTCGTGAAAACGGGGGGCATTTAGGGCCGACAGTATAACATACTTTACCTTCAAAGTCCTCCAAACGGAAGAAGAAGAAGAAGAAGAAGAAGAAGAAGAAGAAGAAGAAGAAAGGTGAGGGTTTGTTAACATTGAGGACAAAGACACGACATGTTTTTGTGTAATATACACTGTACTTACAAGCTGAGCGTCCAGCGAAAGCGACGGCAAGATCTGTACGACTGATTTGACTGACGCGGCGACAGGACGAACGAATGGAACGCTACACCGAGTCGTACAGAGCACTGGCTTCTACATACCATAAAAGCGCTTACACACACAAAATCTCTCAGCCCTTCGAAATGCATGTATGTATAATTACACGATATAACATGTCAAACATGGGCACGGGTGCTTCACCAACCATATCGTGGGGGGGGGGTCAAGGTCTGGTAGAAGTAGACCTCGTATGCCCTTCGCCGATCAATTTATAACGAATGAGTACAGTACACACTTACTGTGTTATTATAGCACGTTCCGAAACTCTTGCCCAACTCTAGTATCATGAATACGACGTATTCACTCGTATTCTTTTGAACTCATTATAAAAAATAACAGAAAAAAATATTATGTAAAGGTATGCGTTATCATCAATCTGTTCACTTTGTAATGAACTCGCACATCATAACTTCAATGCTATTATATTTTAAATAACTCGCTTGCACGTGAATCATGCTCATTTCACTGAATGTTGACATGGTACATGTGTAATTCCTCACCTTGTTTTTATTTCATTTGGGAGAGTGGCGTATTATAACAGCTATTGGCTAACCTTTCAGTCATTTAAATATTTGTCTTTAATGAAGTCTGAAACTATGAAAATCAAGTTTATAACTCTTCCAAAGATCAGAAGGGATTTATTCAATTATTTTTCAATAGGGGGAGAGAGGGATGTCTTTTCCATAAAATATCCAACCTGACCAAGAGAACACGACGTGTTTGGGACTACCAGGACGATTGTTGTCTCATGCTATGAACAATGGCATTTGTAGTCTTTGATGAGTAGGACACATTACACAACCTTTCTATGAAACGTTATCAAAATCAAGAAAGATTCAGAGGGAAAACTGTTACTGAAAACATAACCTTCATTTGTAACATCAAATGTAACCCTTTGATAACATAAAGCCATTTTATTTATCCAACTGAGCCATAAATTGCACTGCATAAACTCACTCAAAACACGGGGCATAACCATTGGACAAGAATGTATACAATCAATGTTTCTACTTAACAAAAAAGTATTGATGCCATGTCGAATGTGACTGATGTGGCTTTATCGCGATAAAAAACGGTAAAAACGTCATTCAAGTCAAGTGATTACACAAAAACAACATTGCCCAAAGCTGAGTGAAATAACGTGACGCCAGTGCTCTAGTGACCGCATTATTAAGCTACTACTACGATTGTAAAATTGAAGAAAATTCGAAGTCTAAAAATTTAAAAAGCACCAAAGATCAAAGGAATTCGCCGCCACAGAAAAAATATAACAACAATACTCAAATGAACTACAAAATCTTTACCGTCAAAGATAATATAAGACGGTATGCAAAACGTCAAGACTGGACAACAGACGGTTTTCAAGAAATTTGAAAGACAACGTGGGCAACAGTTTCGGAAAAGTACTATAACTACATTCTTCTATGGACGTTGCAAATTAATAAAACCATTGAGAAGTTAACTCAGATAAAATGACAAGCAATGAAGATGAACTTATTGACATCTCATAAACTCTCTTTTAGATACTTTTTGTATTACATGGTCACATTATTGCAGCTAGCATGTTGATTAGACTTCCGAGGATATTGTATTTGGGTTTTTTTGCGTTTATGTGCCTTGCAGCAGTTTTTTGTTGTTGGCTTGTTTGATCGGGGCGAGGTTGTTGTAACCAGCAGGTGGTGGTGGTGGTATTGGTGTTCGGTCAAAGGGTAAAGGGGAGGGTGGGGGTGAGTGCGTTTCTTTAAATGTTTCTTGGCCGTATCACTGTTTATTGTTTGGGGTTTCTGTTCTTCTTTTTTTCTTCTTCTTGGCGTATGCTCGAGGAGGAGGAGGAGGAGGAGGAGGCGGCGGCGGGGATATTCCTTGCCTTTAAAACCAAGTTGAAATGCATCTTTCTTTCTTTATCAGTTCCCATTCTACCTTCCGGTGTATGGGTTGAAATGCAATCAAGAAGACATTACTTGGTTGCGTTGTTCAATGTCAATCATCACTCTCATGATGTACTATTCACGATATATGCAGCTCTGTTTTGTTTCATTCTCATTTACACCGTCCACTACATGCGGTGATCTCGGAGTGAATAAAGAGGAAACAGGAAGATGAAAGATACGTAACAGAATGAAAGGGAAGAAGTAGGATCTACCAGTAGCCCCACCAACCGCCCAAGATATATGCAGCGCAAATCTGTAATTTTCTTGAGCAGAAAGGAGAGCAGTGAAAATCCGATTTCCATTTCCTGCTGTTGCAGTTATTGTTCCCCATGAACTCTGACGTACGTTACGAAAACGAAAAGCTTCGTCAGCTGAAGCTTACAGGCAAACAATAGAAGGACCAACAGGTAAACAATGGGTGGGAAACCCAAGACCTAAAACATCTATTTATGATTTATTTAGATGAGGTACTTTGTCCTTAGGTCAAAGAAAGACGACAGATGGAGACAGTAAAGAAAAGGTCCAAAGGAAGATCATTGTTATATAATTGATGAGACACACACACAAAAATATGACAATGATGAAGGAGCGGAGTCTTAAAGATAGAAAAATGTGTTGCTTTCCCATTTAATCAACAAGAGAAAGCCTCAGTGGTTTAACGTTCTATTTTATTTTGTTAAAAGGGGGTGGGGGGGGGTCTGTTTTGGGGATCTTTTTTTTTGTTTCGTTTGTTTTATTTTTAAATTCGTGTTTTTTATATATTTCTTCTGTTTTTAGCTGAGTCTTCTCTTTCAAAGCCATCAATTTAAAATATCTGATACGATACCTATCTACACAGAACGTCCCAATCTAAAGGTTTCTTCTTTTTTTCTGAACGTGAATCGCTACCCAAGCACGTTGAACTATACACTAGCAGCAAAAAGAGCGATGGGAGAGATTGGAAAGAAAAATATAGGGAAACAGTAGTTGCGTGCCTACAACTGGTATTAATTGAAGTCCTAGACCTCCAGCGTGAGAGACAGCCAAAGATGCTCAGGGTGACTGGCCCACGCAAATTATTCTGCCCATGTTTAGTTTCATTGGGAGTTACCTACTACATGCTGAGCGGTAACGTAAAAGAAGACTGAATTAAAAGGATACAAAAGAAAATGAATGGAACACGACCTACCAACATTGCCTCACTATTACCTACGCCCCACCCAACAACCAACAACACGGTTTGTTTCATCGAAATATCCACGTCCACCATAAGCGATGATCTCAGGGTGAATAAAGAGGAAACTGCAAGATGAAAAATAAGTGAAAGAGTGAAAGGAATAAAATAGATCTACCAGCGGCGCCCATAGCCGCTCATCCCACAACAGAGGGAAAGGACATGTACTATGATAATAAGAATAATAACGATCAGTCTGTGTTCGGAAAATCCCTATTCTGACCACGTTGAAAGGTGTAATACTGAAGAAATCGCTCTTACAGAAACAGTGCAAGTGCAAGGTAAAATAAAACAGGGCAGTCCCAGGATATGGTGGACATAACTTGGAGACCACGGAGCGAGAGGAATAACGTCACTTGGAAGAAAGGCCGTCAACAGACCTAATGTAATGCGAAAAAACCACGTCGAGACGGGATATGTTTACCCATAGTAAAGTTTGTTTCTATCATTGCGGTTTTTCCCTATCCACCATATGCACTAATCTCAGAGGGCGAATTAATAGGAAATAGCATGAGGAAAAATATGAAAGAAGTGAAATGAAAGGAGTGTGTTGTTTTTTTTATTGTAAGTCTGTTTCATTGTTCTCCACCCCGTCAACCACAGGCGGTGATCTCGGGGTAACTCTAGAGGAAACAGCACGAAAAAAAAAAGAAAGACAATAATATGTAAAAGGCTAAAAGGAAAAGAAATACCAGTACTGCTCGCAAATCACACACTACATAATGGGATAAACAAAACAAAAAAGAGTAAGCTGTAATAATGGTGTGAAAGTAAAAGAAAGCAAACCTGTGTTGGAAAGCCTACCAACTTAAGAATGGCATGACAGCAAGAAAGACAGAAAGAAAGAAAGAAAGAAAGAAAGAAAGAAAGAAAGAAGGAAAGAAAGAAAGAAAATATAAGGAAAAAAAGAAACAAAGAAATAAGTGAAGAATATACCGACAAGGAACAAGGTTACCAACTAGTTTGAGTTTGACAAGACGAAGTTCACTACCTAGCATACTAAAATATATGTGTTTCCTCATGCAAACCATTTGTTGGAGGATGTAAGTGACCTCTGCGAAGCCTAAAGTAAATAGCACGCCAGAAACAAGCGTTAACTAACTACTTGCCAGTAGTTTGGGTTCAGTGTTCAAACAAAGGTCAACGTGTGTCCATCTCCACATGTGTCCTTCCGATGTGTAGGCTGGAGTTTCAGTCCAGTCCAGTTTAAGAGCATAAGTCGGGTGAGGTGAACACAGAGAAAGAACACTAGCGAGCGAGAATGAGAGAGAGAGCGAGAATGAGAGAGAGAGAGAGAGAGAGAGAGAGAGAGAGAGAGAGAGAGAGAGAGAGAGAGAGAGAGAGAGAGAGGGAGGGGAGGGACATACAGAGACAGGCAGACAGACAGATGGACAGACAGACAGACAGACAGAAAGAAAGAGGAGATCTTTGTCTGTATGTATGTATGTATGTATGGAGTATGTATGTGTATGTATGTGTGTATATATACATGTGTGTGTGTATGTGTATATATATATATATATATATATATATATATATGTATGTGCATGTATGTGTGTGTATGTATGTATGTATGCATGTATGTATGTACACTTCATTGGGACTTACCAGGTCGACCATATGTGGTGATGTTAGTTACAGTTTGCTACAACGCATACAGTATAATATGTATATGAGTGTGTGTGTGTGTGTGTATATGTATATATATTTATATGTATGTATTATATGTATATTCATTGATAGGAAGGTCAAAAAAGGAGAGAACTGAGAAGTTAAAAAAGGACATGTCTTGATTTTAACTAGTCACCGTTTGGCACCGCTTGTTTTCAACTAGTCACCGTTTGGCATCGCTGTTTTCAAATAGTAACCGTTTAGCATCGCTTGTTTTCAACTAGTCACCGTTTGGCATCGCTTGTTTCAACTAGTCACCGTTTGGCATCGCCTGTTTTCAACCAGTCACCGTTTGGCATCGCTTGTTTTCAACCAGTCACCGTTTGGCATCGCTTGTTTTCAACTAGTCACCGTTTGGCATCGCTTGTTTTCAACTAATCACCGTTTGGCATCGCTTGTTTTCAACCAGTCACCGTTTGGCATCGCTTGTTTTTCAACTAATCACCGTTTGGCATCGCTTGTTTTCAACTAATCACCGTTTGGCACCCCTTGTTTTCAACTAATCACAATTTGACAATTTGTTTTCAACTATCTATTGTTTTCAACTTCACAATTTGACATCTATTGTGACATATCTTGTTTTTAACTTGTCATCGTATGACATCTGTTGCAGGGATTGTTTTCATTCTCTTCTTAAAAGCGATTGATGTTGATTTATGTTGCTTTGTGACACAAGTATCAGGGATAAAGGAAAGAAGAACTATACAAAAATACAGAGAAAAGAACGTGTCAACGTTGTCTTCTGCTAGAAGAGGACTCATTAGTTTAGAGGCAAGGTGTCGGTCTCTCAACCAACATTTTTACTCGATTTTTTAAAATTGATTTCTTTCAAGTAAAACCCATCAGATGGGTGGATCGACGCCTAGTCCCATCGGAGATGGGACGGTAAAAAGAGGTCCCAAAAATTACACCACTCTGTCCACGTTAGAACCCATTGGCTGTGTACAGGCAATCTGGGCAAAGCTGGGGGGGGCCGAAGGTTAATCCCTTTAAAAAAAACAACAACTGAGATGACCTTAGTTGTGAGTGTGGGCCAAAATCAAATCAAAACCTTTCAGGAGACACTTGCATTTTGACGTGTTTGACTTAATGCATCTCGCTAGCAAGAGAAAAACCATTTTATTTATTTATTTTTTGTTTTGTTTGGGGGTGTGGGGGGGAGTTGCATTTTACCCCTGATGAAATTATACACCATTGTAGCTCTGCTATTAATGCATCACTAAGAAAACCAAAGGACAAATATTATACTTGTGGATTAGACCGTGATGAATCACATCAAAACAGACAATGAAGTGAATGAGAAATGTCACTACTACAATGCAAGCCCAGGTGACAGTCTCGACAAGCTCTGCGTTATTAACAAAGGAGCGTTGACAAGTGGCACACTTTTTTAGGCGAATATTTAAACTAGTTTGATTTTATCTAGACAACACCTATTTAATCATTTTCATTTAAAAAAAGTGTTGATGCAACATTGGTTTGAACATTCACTATTTTTACAAATCTCTTTCAGGACAGTTTGCGACTTTGATTGTATGCAGTACAATAACAGTTAAACATCGTTTTCGTTATCATCACCCTTATTATTATTATTATTATTATTATTATTATTATTATTATTATTATTATTATTATTATTATCATCATCATCATAATTCTTATTACTATCGCTATTTTTATTTTTATTATTATTGTTATTATTATTATCATCAGTATATCATTATTATTAATATCATTACTATTTATAACCATCATAATTACACCCTTTTATCAATACCATAACAGTGATGATGATGATGATAATGATAATGATGATTACAGTCCGATATTATCGAGGTTTACTTTGTTCTCTGTGTTGACCGTAACATTTATAACACTCCTGGTACAGTGTTGTAAATTTTTTTCAAGATTGTTTTAGGAAAAAATAGCTCCTCATCTTTTCATGAATGGAAGCCAAACTGCGGGTTGTTGCCTGATAACAAACTTACTCGATCTCAATATTATGATATCAACAAATTAAAATAAAAGTCGACCGTGTGGCAGGGGGGACAGATGGCTTTGGCTATTAAATGGGAGTTTCCCATCATTCGTTTCACAATTTTCAGCTGGCTTCACTCAGACCGAAGTGGTAGCTAATTATACAAACAAGCCTCGATTAGTAGTAAATGGCTACGTGTGCATGGTAGAGTAAACAGAGATAGAGAGAGAGAGAGATAGGGATAGATAGATAGATAGATAGATAGATAGAGAGAGAGAGAGAGAGAGAGAGAGAGAGAGAGAGAGAGAGAGAGAGAGAGAGAGAGAGAGAGAGAGAGAGAGAGAGAGAGAGAGAGAGAGAGAGAGAGAGAGAGAGAGAGATTGGGGTGGGGGCAGGGGGCGAGAGAGACAAACCGACAGACCCAGAGAGAGAAAGAGAAAGAGACAGAAAGAGAGAAAGAGAAAAAGAGAGGGGGGGAGGAATGGGAGGAAACGGAGAGACAGAGACACAGAAATAGAGGAGTGGAGAGAGAGAGAGAGAAGAGAGAGAGAGAGAGAGAGAGAGAGAGAGAGAGAGAGAGAGAGAGAGAGAGAGAGAGAGGGAGAGAGAGAGAGAGAGAGAAAGAGAGAGAGAGTGTTGTGTGAGAGAGGACTGTGTGTGAGAGAGAGTGAGAGAGAGAAAGAGTGGGTGTGTGTGTGTGTGTGTGTGAAAGAAGGAAGGCGACGATCGAAAGATCAGGAGACAGAGAGTGCGTGGGAGGGTTTGGGAGGGGGGGAGATTATGAGTTGTACATGAATCTACCTCACACAATTAAAGTTGAATATTTCCGAAAGAAGGATCAGGAAGCAAAGTGCCATCAAGCTGCGGGTGACAATGAGTCAGAACACCCTGAAACAACGCCCACACCAAACATCAACATGCCATAATTTTGTCTTGATAAAGTTGAAAACAAGCTATGTCGCACCAATTCGAAAATGTTCGGCAAAACAATCCTAGTACTGATTCAACGAAATTTTTGTTAAACTGTTTCTTTTCATGGTCATTATTAGCTGTTTGAGCACAATACAGCAGCACCCGTTGAAGTTTGTATTTTGGTTGTGTCCTGTGACTTCCACAGAAACCAAACGGTAACAAATGAAAACTTGAATCGATATACTATTTCTTTCGGCGACAAAATCCTTGTGCATGAATCAAAGAGACAAAAGTAAACGCAAACAAATTTCTTGTGATGCCATGTAAGAGATGGCGTCTTTCTATTCCACAAACATACGGCCGTGGCAAAGCAAACGTTGCTGCATATATTTCGTAATATATTAAGACAAGATGATTGTGACTACTCGTAGACAATGATGATTGTGACTACTCTATCACCACATTCTTCGTAGACAATGATGATTGTGACTACCTATCACCACATTCTTTCGTAGACAATGATGATTGTGACTACTCTATCACCACATTCTTTCGTAGAGATCAACTATCTCACCACATTCTTTCGTAGACAATGATGATTGTGATACTCTATCACATTCTTTCTTTTGTTTCAACGGTAAACTACACAATAGATTACCAGGTACAATGTGACATCAAGTGCCGATACAGTATTCGATACTTAAGTTAGGCGGGGTTTTTTTATTGCATATTATATAAAGACCAGAAATGAAGGAATGAGTAACAATAGCAATAAAAAGTTTCGTGATCATGAGCAAAACAATTTTTCTCCAATCAATTAAAATACTGATTTGACCCAAGAGTTTATTCACTAAGAATCTAAAGCAGGCTATTTGAAATATATCTGTGAAACATGGCGACTGTGGGTGCAGTGGTTCCTGAGATTGGAGCGGTCAAAGTTTGAGATATAAGTTTTATAAACATAGATGCCAGCAAAAGACAAGCAAACATAATTATTTTTTTTTAATTGTTCTTTTAAAAAAACCAACAAAAACGAACTGCGCCAGTTTTCTATTGCAAGAGCAACTGAGTCAACCGGGCTTATCATCGCTTCTCCTCTGCCTTTCGATAACTTGGGTTTTTCGTGTGGTTTGCTCGAGATTTTTGTTTATTTGTTTACATTATTTTTTTTCTCTGCTCAAACAAAAAAAGAAGAAGAAAAAGACCGCTGAAATTGTTGGGCGACGAGAGTTTAGTAGTAGAAGTTCTTTCTTCTTCTTGTGTAAAGGTCAAACCAAGCATTACATCGACGGTATGTATACAGGCAATTATAAGGTTCATGTCATTTTCAAAGAGGTTGGAACTCTAGTTTCCTTGTAATAAATTCAACTGATATCGTATGAGCTTTTTGATTATCTGTTTCCTTTCTTTCATTTTTTCATACCGCTGAAGGTTCCATTTATCTAACTGGCAGGGGGACTCGGTAGTCCAAAAGTAAGGTGTCGGCCTCTCAACCCAAAGGTCGAGAGTTCAAGCCCCGCCAACGGTTCACAAATTTTCTCGAGTTTTCTTCGAGTAAAATATAGCCACCTGGTCCAGGTAGATGGATCGACACCTAGCCCTATCGGAGACGGACGATGGAAAGGAGGTCCCGTGGGCAGATCACAACACTCCGTGCAAGCTAAGGGATCCCTTGGCTGTTTACAAGGCAGTACGAGTAAAATTTAAAATCCTACCAAAAACAAAATAACTGAAATCATCTTAGTTGTGGATGTAAGTAAATCAAATAAAAATTCTAAAGGCGAAAATGCAAAAGGTGAGAAACGACTGCATTTTTTAAAGACCCCAAGGTAACATTACGCATAAAATCAAACACAGTTGGAAAATATATTGATCGCCTCCATTTAAATTATGCACTGCTGTAGGTCACAACAGCGGGAGGTAAGCCAAAACACATCATCCCACGTTAATAATGTATTATAAAACAACGCATTACTACTGGTTTGGCTCCTTTACGGCTGGAAATCTTTTCATTTTTTTACTTTTGGTGTTGTTTTTGGAGTATAACTTACGAAGGTTTCTTTCATTAGCTTTTTTGTTGTTGTTTTTTCGTTGTTTTTTTTGTTTTGTTTTTTTGTTTTTTTTAACGAATTTTATTTTTATTTTCAGAAAAGGATTTTTTTTAATTGCTCTGGCAATCAATCTCATACATGCCCAAATTTTGAAATGCCACAAACATTAACTGCCATGCCTTTTAATATTTGTATAAAATCATCGTGATGAACCTTATATATTGCATTATAAACCTAGGCAAAAGGATCCTGTCTTCAACCATATCACACTCACAGACATTAGAAGACTTAACACTATTTCAAAATCTCCAGGGTATCAATTTGGAAGGAAGGTCAGGAAAACTTGTACAATCCTCAATTGTAACCACAAGAAAGTTAGCCTAATGAATTATAATCTAGATAGTAAAGAGAGGTTTACACAATGTCTTACAAGTAAAAAGAGATAAAAAAAAACAAATACAATACAGCATTATGAAATGAAATCGGTGTCAAAAAAAGAAGAAGAAAAGTTGTGATCAATCATACAAGACCCCCCCCCACAAAAAAGGAACTCTTTAGAAAGTAAACAGGTTAGCAATTAATATTAACAGTGTGAAAATATGTCACAGGCAGTCTGTTCAGTAGTGGTCAGTCTCGTTGACTTCAAAATAGACACCATATTCAAAGAGTCTTCACCAGGATATGTCACCCAACCAATTTGGCATGGCACACAAATCAAAACCATTGACAGACAATCCACACATTACACACTTCAAAACTAAGTATTCCCGGCTCCTCATCTGGATGGGAAAAATAAATGGCAGTCACAAATCAATTTTACTCTATATATGTCTTCTGTTCATGTGAGAAACAAGTGCCATCCCGTTTTTTCGTTGTTCTTTTTTGTTTTTGTTGGAGAGGACGTTTTGTTTTGTCATCTTCTTGGTGTTTTGGAAACGGGTGGAGGAGCGTCACAATTTTAGTTACGTTCAAAGCAGTTAATTGCTTGTAGCGTCTCTTTTTTACAACTGAAGAAATATTATTCAGGGAAGGAAATAAAATACGGTGGCTTTGACACTAGCTGTCGTAGATTGTTTCGTTCTTCTTTGTGGGTTTGGATTTATTGTTGTTTTCATCATGCGTTTTGATTTGTTATTCCTTGGTTGGCGGGTTGGAAGGGAGGGGGGAGGAGGGTTAAGATGTGAGGGAGGAAGGGGAGACGGGGTCTTTCTTTTATTACTTCTTTTTTCTTCGTGGTTTGTTTAATATTTTGATTGGGGGCAGTGAGGGATGCTTGATTACAGTTGTTGCTGGGGCCTCCCATTATCAGCAAGCTCTTGAGAGAACTGTTGAGAGTTTTACTACTTGTACAGACTTGACCTGCTGACTTAGCGCCTTCCGCTATCGAAGTCATCAGACTTCGCAACCTCGGCAAACCGTTATCTTCTACTCCTTGTTATTGCCTTAAATATTTCCAGATCGTTGGACTATGATGCTAGTTTAATAAGTAGTGCTTAGCGTTCCCTTTAGATCATTATTTCATGGTGACTGCGAGTGTTGTTTTAGGTCGTCCTTTTCTTTTCTTTTCTTTTTCTTTTTTGTCACTTTCTGTGAAGTATAATGTCATTGCTTTGTTTGCACGAGTGTACAGAAAAAGCAACAAAAAACAAAAAACAAAAAAACAAAAAAACGATTGGTGTCGTCTACTGATCTAATGTGAACAGCATGAGCACAAAACCCACCAGTTCACGTACCTCTCCAACGAGATTTGGATCTGCATGCTGCCTAGAGATGACCAGAAACAAAACAAACAAGAAAATAACAACCCAGAACAAACAAATACCAACAGCAAATTCAAATGTCTTCCAGAGAAATATTTCACACAAGCACATCGGGAAACTATTTCATGAAGTAATTATCACACTATCTTTATGTTTGAGCACTGTATTATTTTTGCATAAATATATACACCTACACACGGCTATGTATGAGCACGTGTGTGTGTGTGTGTGTATGTCTCTGTGTGTCGAAAGAGAAGAGAGAGAGAGAGAGAGAGAGAGAGAGAGAGAGAGAGAGAGAGAGAGAGAGAGAGAGAGAGAGACATATATATATATATATATATATATATATATATATATATATATATATATATATATATATATATATATATATATATATATATATATATATATAGAGAGAGAGAGAGAGAGAGAGAGAGAGAGAGAGAGAGAGAGAGAGAGAGAGAGAGAGAGAGAGAGAGAGAGAGAGAGAGAGAGAGAGAGAGAGAGAGAGAGAGAGAGAGAGAGTATTAATTTCACTAGATAGATATATGCATAGGTGTTGCTACGTTCATATGCATAAGGGTGTAAAACTATTTCGTCATGTTACATAATATATGCATGAGTATATATATATATATGATGTACTTGTTTGTAGATTAAAAGAAACATTTTTTAAAAGCCTGGATGAACACTATCTATCTCTATACTATGTGTGTGTGTGTGTGTGTGTGTGTGTGTGTGTGTGAGTGTGAGTGTAATGAGAGAAGAAAACAGACACAGGCAGTCATATATATAATCAGTTAGAGAAAAAAGAGAGAGAGAGAAGCAGGACATGGGGTGGAGAGGGGGGTGGCTTGAGTAAGGAAGAAGAGATAGAGAAAATGATATGTGTCATTCGTAGTCCATGTATTACTTCATTATGATACACATGCATTATGCATATCCTGGTGCGGTATCCTGTTTATGAGATCATGTTTGCATGTTTTTATTTAAATTTACCCCGTCCACCATATGTGGTGATATGAGGATGAATTAAGAGGAATTTGCGATGTGAAAGATTATCGAAAGAGGAAAAAGAAATAAGTAGGATCTACCAACCGCACCCATTAACCCGGTTGTTACCACCCCACCTCCCTCTCAACGGTTATGGAATTATAGTGGTATGCTTAAGTTGAATTAAGATAAATATTAAAGAATAAAACAACACTATCAACCTCGGTAAATATTAAAAACCGTTCGATGAAATGTTGAAATCGGGAATTAGTTAAAATAAGAGATTTCAATCGTTTTAAAAGGACCAAATAAACATATTATACATAATTATAAATATAGATGAATTGATAGATAGGTAGATAGATAGATAGATAGATAGATAGATAGATAGATAGATACATGAAAACACAAACTACAAATTTACCATCATATCAGTAACCAAGGAAGATCAGCTAATCAGCTTTGAAGGAAATCGTGAGATGATTGAACATCATGCATGACAACAATTTCTAAAAAAGTTAAACCGGGCAGAAGAAAATAAATCCATGCAAGGGAACAGAAACTCTTGGTCACCAAGGGGTGCTACCCAAACATAGTTTCCCGAGCCACCCGTCATTACCTGGTTGCGTCCCGGAGGGCGTTCATTGTGAACAGAAACTCGCACTCATCGCTGTCGCTCGAGCTGAGGCCGTAGCTTCCGTCGTCCCCTTCAATGACGTCATTATGAGCATGGTGATTCGAAGCGCTCGCGTTGACAGTCACGTGGTCATGGATCGGAAGCTGGGAGTAAGCGTACGGTTTGTTGGACCGCCTCTGAACGTGGACCCAGCTTGGGCGAGCTCAACAGGCTTCGGATGGACGTTTTCGGCATGCGCATGGTGCGCTTGCCTGCAGTTTTGGCACCAGACTGGTCTACGTGCGATCTCTGCTGCAAGACCATGTTGCTTTTGGTTCCTGTCATTCCGAAGAAGCTAACAGCTCAGCTGGTCTAAAGCAGATGGAGCGAGAGAAAGAACTCTCTCCATTAAACATTTCATATTCCAGCTCCGTTCATGTCATCATGGTTCCCTTCCAGAGAATTCCTAAGAGCTCACAAAGTCAAGATTGCCACCGTGACATGACTGAGCAAAAACTTACACGAAAGAAGCGAAACGTTCTCCGACGGCCAACACACACACTGCAAATGTTTTACAGGAAATTTACAAAAACCTGATACCTGACCAACATTTAACATACAACAAAGACTTAACATACAAGACGCATTTAGTATACACGATACACCTACTCAACACCTCTTACATGGCAGACCAATCGTGTGTTGAATTTAGCCACATTTGAAAAAGTGCAAATCTAACTTAACAAATAAATGAGACATACCACATTTGTTTCCATTTTTTTTAACAACAACAAAGAAATAGAAGCAACATGAAAAATCCACGCAAATCAAATCACAATACCTAAGACAATATACCGCATAGAAACATATCAATATAACCAGAATCGGGCAAGGACAACACTGAAATTAAACATTGCAAATACAAAGATCTGGGAAGTGGACAGGTAAGCACCTGTACGGGATTAGGCGGTCCGGCCCTCCACGAGTCTCCTGCTGCCTTGCAGGCGAGTCTTGGTTGACCAAAGGCTAAGGGAGTTAACCTGACAGAAAATAACAACCTGATGCCTTGCAGGCTGGTTTTGAGCAACCACAGGCTAAGGGAGTTAACCCTGACAGAAAATAACAGGCCCGGTAGGGAGCCTCAAGGTGGTAGCCCCACCATCTACGTAGGGTACTCTAAGAAGAGTAGTAGGCAACACTAAAAGAGACAAAATCAGAAACACAACAATAAGAGATCAAACCAAAGCAGATAGCATGAAAACTAAGATAGAAATGAATCAACTGAGATAGTTTGGGCATGTAAACAGAATGAATGACAATAGAATAGCTAAATCAGTATACAGTGCTAAAACTCAAGGTAAAAGACCAAAAGGCAGACCTCGGATAAAGTGGGAAGAAGATAATAGAGGCATTAACGCAAAGAAATTTAACTTTCACGGAAGGAAACAGAAAATGTCAGGACATGGCAACCCGGAGAAGGATCATTTTGGGAATCTAATATCCATACACCGGAAGGTAAAATGGGAAATGATAAAGAAAGAAAGAAAAGAAAATACAAAGATCATGGGAACAAAGATCTCGGAAAATTAACATTTTCAAAAACCTACGACAATGGTTGAATATGTCTGAATAAAATTAGACCCAAAGGTGTAACTATAAAAGTACATGTATCATAGTTTGACTAATACATGTACTGAGATCGTTATCGACCTTGTGAGTGATGCACCGAAATGAAAATTATAAATAATGATATGCTTCATGAGATTGCAAAAACACTTACGAAACAGCCCAAACATAGACTGAAGAACACGATGGACTATCCATGATTATCTTCAAATCTTAAAACAGTTTATGTGGTATGCTACAATGAAATTAACACTGTTTAAGTTCGCAAAATTCGAAAATCAAAACATCAGGACAAAGAAACATTGTATCAGGATGTACAAACCACCCAATATACAACATAACAACAAATACTACATGGGTAGATGAACCATATTTTGTTCGTTACCAAAAGTCGCACCCAGATGGCGACGTGTGACAACATAATCGAACAGAAAATGCAACAACAAAAATAGAATGAAACATCTGATGGCAGCACTTTAAATCCTCTCAGAAAACTACCAGAAAAGGGAGTCACAATAAGGCAATGGGAACAAAAACATTAAACCATGTAACCTTTGAGTAAACCATCAACTTTACATTCTTTAGAAGAATTAAAGGAATCAAGACATGTCCCCCTGGCGGCAAACTTCTCTTGGTGTGGTATACTCTAAGCGACAAAAACTCATCAATGTCGCCTATAACAATATTGTATTTAGTGTCACTATCCCGCCCTACATATTACCATTAGATGTGACTTTAATAACTCACTCGACGTTCCTCTACTCACCATTACTATCACATGGCATTGCTTTTCTCTCATGCACAATGACGATATCATCCCCTGTGTTTTTAATCGCGCACTTTACGCCAGCCTACCACTTTTGCGTTCTTGTGAGTTTACACACTTTATTCGGATACCCTGCAGGCTAGCGACACGATGATGTCTTGAAAAACCGTTATAAAATATCCATCGATACCCGAGATCGACTCAATGATTGCCATACCAAGGGACAAAATAAGCCTGCCTCGAGCCAGCAACGTCGGCCATTACTACTTGTGTTCACCATCGCTCAGTTATAAAATGGCCTGTATTGGGTTACACAGGATAACGACAACGGTGAAGCTATGGCTCAGCTTAAAGCTTCGGTGGTCTAGTAGTCACCAGCCTGACTTGAGATTGTTGGGACAAGGGTTCGAATCCTAGATCCGTTAGATCTGGCTTCTTTCCTTTGGAATGACATTTGACGTGGAAGGGTTTTTTTTTCTCTCACTCCACTCAAATGCCGGATGAATACCAGAAATAGCTGAAAGGTAAGGCTTGCGACAGATAAATATCCAGCTCAGGAGTTGATCGTGTATATAACCTATTATCACCCTTGACTCCACAAATAACCCGAGTGAGCTCCGGCTCTGTAGGCTTCTGGGTGTGGGATGGATTATAATATAGTTAAGTTTATCACTGTAACAAACCCCTACAACAGTGGCCCGATCAACCGTTTTCTCCGATATTGTCTTTGATACACATTACTCTCCTATTACTTATGATCAATATGATATTAATTATTCTTCACTGCCGACAACCGCTTTTATCCTTGTTAACCCAATATTTTCGCTTCTTTGGCGAGAATGCATGATTCAAGCCAATTAACTGAAGGTGATAGAAATATGATAACGTTGTTACCTTTGTTTGCACGTTCCTTCCAACTTTCAACGATAAGATTACAGATCTCTCATAAGCTTTTGATGTTGATGCAAACACTATTGCCATCTCTCATTCAAATTGGCTAACCTATCTGAAGAACGGCATGTATGTTCAGGTTATATCCTCAACATCATGGGCATTATGAAGTAACTCTTACACTGATGTAATGTAAGTCCTTACTCTGAGGCATACTCGCTGCATGAGTGTCTGTCTCATGCAATGACAAATGTAGTCTTCAGTGAAGGCTTTCACAGCAAGGATAGCGGAGAAGGCAATTTCTATTTCAAAGGCCCAACTAGACGTTACCCATTGTATTGTGGCAATAGCGGCATTGTAAAAGACAACAAATAAATACTCAATCACTCTGCATTCCGTACAGTGTTTATATCTGCCAGCTACAATAAATCAGAAGAACAGCTTGTGTTCACATGATTTCGGTACTTTGCATATAACACTGATGTGTTGAGCTGGTTTGTGAGAAAGAACTGGATTACATGTTGTATTCTCTGTCTTCAGTACAATAAAAGAAGAAGAAAAAACGTGCTATAAAGCAACATCCTTCTTCCCCACAGCTGGTGCACTACCACGAAGATTAGACTGGCATTGTTGTCATCGATGTTTATATTTCTCACAATGTAATAATTTCACCTATTTCTAGAGTATCATAAACAAAAAGTTGCCTGGCCTGGGTGAACTGATACACGACGCTGCAGTTTATAAATACGCTCATCGTCCTACCACATAAAGAGTGGACAATTTTAAAGAACAAAGATGCAACAATGAAACTAGCAATTTCATAAATATCTCCTTCATGCCTTCTTTAACTCCATCACAAAGAGAAAAGCAATATTTATAAATCTAACAAACACAACTCTGCCTCTTATTTCAGTGCAGTAAGCCGTTGGCCCGATTAAATAACAAATAACCTGTTACCACCTCTCTCATCAACACTCTGCAAGTCCAGCGTCATTAACCAAATATCAGTATGACACATAGGACATTCCATGCCAATAATGGAAGATTATCCTACCTGACATTAATCATCATGACACAGCCATTTGAACAATCTGTTGCAACTTTAAAGTTATAAACGGTGTAGAGGCCCTATTTATGAGCTTGGATGCATGGTTATAGAAAGAATTACAATACATAATCTACAGAAAGCAGAAAAATGTTATGTTGTCGCCAATGGCTCAACGTAGCACTTTTCAGGGTCAAACACTCAAATATATCACTTGAAATTGCATGTTACTTCAAAAGCATGCTCTATAAGTATACCATTACCATTCCATTGAACTGCAAAGTCTGCCCGAAGCGCTGATACGATCAACGCATTTTTTAAAGCATTCTTTCTGATACTTTTCTTTTTTCTGTGGTGATGAAACAAACCAACAATCATAATAAAAACAAACTATGCAGAGTTATCGAAGGAAGCTCATATCATAATGCTGAAATGACTGTCTTTCGACCACCACGAGATCGCGCCAAACATTGCACCCTGAGAAACACTTACAAAAAAATCACCTGGAATAAGCTTCTAAATTTCAAGCACACCAACGCCCATTGATTTGAACCATTGTGGTGAAAATAAGATCGTGACTTTCGTTTTATAAAGATTTGGCATCTTATTTCCAAGGGAAGCATCGATATCACAATGATCAGAACCGACGTATCCACTGTCAGCTGTCCACATAGACAAGCATCCAAATACGAACTAACAATGCGGTTAAGCTGCAAGTCAAACAAGACAACGTCCCATACAGAGAAGGCGTTTCGGAAAGCCAGGGCTACATGATTATCATTGTCAGAATGACGTAAGCGTGAAATAAATTCTCTTTGTGAAACGAAGCTCGACGAACTAACTCGATGGTGTCATCGGATGCCGCCAAGAGCAAGTCTGTCTGTGTTGACGAAGGTGGGGGGGGGGAGGAGTGTTTACGTGAAAGAGTACTGTTAGAGTGCTTTGGCGCGTGCCAGCGCGTTACACACATGAAAGACAGGTGGATAGCAACATTATACTTTATCCGACTCTATTCCACCGTGGCCTCTTATGCAGCATCAAGAAATTGTGTAACTATGCAGGACCTGCTGTTACTCTTACTATATTTAAACACCAATTACTTGACACACCGTAATGTTGACGTGATTAACGATATCATTATCTAGTACCATCTATGACAGAGCTTCAAAATCATCTATATATATAGTTGTGAACGCAATAGGTGTAATGCTCGTCGTCGCTTTCAGTGAAAGGTACTATGGTTAAGGCCTTTGGATGAGTAAGAACAAAAGCTAAACTGATGAAACTACTTCCTTCTTCGTTGCAGAAAGATGAAAACCCGCAGGAAAAAATAACCATACAAAAATCAATAAATAAAATACATAACTACCAGGTACGTCACGTAGAAGCACACGTATTGACGTAATGATTATACACCAGGTAGGTCACGTAAAAGCACATGTATTGACGTAATGATTATACACCAGGTAAGTCACGTAAAAGCACACGTATTGACGTAATGATTATACATCAGGTAAGTCACGTAAAAGCACACGTATTGACGTAATGATTATACACCAGGTAAGTCACGTAAAAGCACACGTATTGACGTAATGATTATACACCAGGTAAGTCACGTAAAAGCACACGTATTGACGTAATGGTTATATCCCGACCACTTCTTATAGTCTTCCTACGTCTCTACAAAATAACATTATGAAAAAGACGAAGAAAAACACACGTTTTAAATAATAAAGAAATAAAAATAAGCTAGAGAACAATTTAGGGAGATAGGATCACGATTCACAGAAAAAAACTGAGGTTGTTCATTTTCATTCTTCTCTACAGACCTCCAAACAATCTATTTGAGGTTAACACAGGTGAGTAGAGCACGGGCGCAGCAGCAGAAAACACTTGATTCTACAATATATAATTCGTCCATGGGCGGACCTGAATTTTGCTCCACATCGCCACACTGAACTAGAGAGTACCAACACTATCGAAACAATACACAAAGTTCCTTGGCTGAAGGCACAGCCGTGATACTGAGCACAAACGTCGGCGCGAGTCATCCCTTCAATTTAACAGAAAAAGTGCCTATAACGGCACGCCACTGACCAATGGAAATCATCACGCTAATTTAATCCTGTGGAAAGCCACCACAACATCAGAGTTATATGTATATATTATAGAATATCCAAACGATGAAGAAAACGATGAAAAAGAGGGCGAAAATGAGTCAAGTTGGAAACATATCCGGCATATTGGAAATACAAAACGGAAGTCAAGAAGACGAAGAAGAAGAAGAAAAGACGAAGAAGAAGAAGAAGAAGAAGAAGAAGAAGAAGAAGAAGAAGAAGAAGAAGAAGAAGAAGAAGAAGAAGAAGAAGAAGAAGAAGAAGAAGAAGAAGAAGAAGAAGAAGAAGAAGAAGAAAGAAGAAGAAGAAGAAGAAGAAGAAGAAGAAGAAGAAGAAGAAGAAGAAGAAGAAGAAGAAGAAGAAGAAGAAGAAGAAAAAGAAGAAGAAAAAAGAAAAACTCTCTCTCTCTCTCTCTCTCTCTCTCTCTCTCTCTCTCTCTCTCTCTCTCTCTCTCTCTCTCTCTCTCGCTCTCTCTCAATTCACCCTGCGAATGTGTATACTGAAACCTAAGGCAAAAAAACAACTTCAGAACCCTCCCCCCCCCCTTTTGAATATCGTGAGTGTTTAAAGATAGAGCATGAAATTATAATATCTCGAAAAAACTAAAATTCTTCAACTCAATGTCTTTAGACCTAACTACTATAACGAAGAGGGTACGAAAAGAGAACTATTAACAAAAAGGACAATAGTCAGCACAACATAATGGTTTCCGGTTGAAAGAGGAGTTCGACAGGCTGTATATTATTGTCATATTTTTTTTCAGAAGGGGACTTGATAATCCAGAGGCAAGGTAACAGTCTTTCAACTGAAATGTAGTAGGTTCTAGCCCTGCCAAAGGTTGAACATTTTTCTCATATTTTTTTTTAGAACACAGCCAATTATTACTATTTATTCTTATTCTTAATCTTCTTCTGTTTTATATTTCCAAAAGGCGGACATGTTTTCAACGTGACTCGTTTTTTCCCTCTTTTTCATCGTTTGTTCATCGTTTGGACATTCTATAATATATTAATATAACTTTGGTGTTGTGGTGGCTTTCCACAGGATCAAATTAGCGTGATGATTTCCATTGGTCAGTGGCGTGCCGTTATGGGCACTTTTTCTGTTAAATTGAAGGCAAGGCTCGCGCCAATGTATGTGCTCAGCATCACGGCTCTGCCTTTCTACAAGGCCTTGTACGTTGCATTTGCGGGGGTAACGAAATGTGAAATGGTGGTTGATACTGCCGCCCACTTATTGTTTTTAAATTCAGAAAGCGACGACTTCACGACATTCTATTACCGATCCTCTCTGTCGTCGATCGTTCGTGGTGTTACCTCTGCAATTCATAATGTCGCCAAACACTTTTTTTTTCCATATATCGGGCGTTCCCTTGAGATCTAGATCTATGTATCTTCATTTACATAGAATCGAATCGGAAATACCAGCTTGGATTTCTTTTCTTTCTTTTGAAATTCAAATTTATTTGTTGCGTCCATTGACAACTGCTAAGGTGTTTAGATTAAGTTATTGAATTCTGGCCAGACAGCCGTTCAAACGACAAAGAGATGTTGATTTGATTACAGTCAGATCCAGCACGCGAGCTCAAGAACACAAATGTCTCATCATATCTTCCACAAGACCAAGCGCTAGATCGTACCAACTTTGTACGTAAAAAGGAAACGATACGGAAGGAAGAGGGAGATGTATGGCTCTTAGTGGGATCTTTTGTAAAAAAAAAAATGGCTATCACGACTATATTTAAGCCATCACCGCAACAACAAAGGCAATGAATTTAAACTAAACGTGAAGAACAGCAGTGGAAGTGAAGATGTATCCAAACCAACCAGAACCTCCATCAGCTCTTGGTGTAGAAACAAAATGTGGTCCACAGCTGTGGTGCTTTGACAGTCGTGAGATTTGCGACCAAATTCACTTTTCTCCATTGTATGAAAACTTTTCAAAAATTATTTTGTTACTTGTTAACTAATCAATATTTTGTAACCCCGAAGATTAGTATAAATCATCATAAGATTGTGAGTGGGGCTCTTAAAACAAATCTTAAAAGTGACAGTTTGAGAGGCAGCTTAGACTATAATAAATATTTGATGAAATTAAATTCAACCTAGAGGAAGGAGCAAATCCACGTTATTGACATACCCTGCTCCAAAAAAACAACGTACAGGAAAGCATTGGGATCTTAGCAGCGTCCCTTGACTGACGCGAGGTATTTTATGAGTTTGTTGTAGGTGGCGACATTTTGAAGCTCATTGCTGGTGATATTTTCTTATTTTCTTTCAATTACACAAGAACTTGGCGACAATGAATTAGATCCTAGTTTATTACACCATATGCGGTTATCTTGGGGTTTGAAGATTTATCCGCACAACTGCATACTTCATGATGGCAAACAAGTCTTATAGAAAGAATAAAATTATGCAACGATTTAACTCGTAAATCTCAAAAACAATATTCCGTGCTAAATCTAGTATATATAGAATCAGTAAAGTGTCATTTTTTCCTGGTGAAAAAAAGATCGTTTGTTTTGTTTTTCCAGCACGCATACCTGGATCAAAATCCGATCATTCAGTTCACTTTTGTTTTGTCTCACACAGAACAACCAGATCATCGGAGCTAAGAACTTGAAGACGATCTTGAAAAATGAGACGCTGAAACGAATATTTTAGCGCATCACTATGCCAAGCATTCTGAGAAGGCAAGAACATTTCTCGAACCTTGATTTTGCTGAATTATTTCATTTTTAAACAGATACCGGACCTGCTAACACCTACGATTAAAGAAACCAAAGATGCTACCATTCCCAACATAAATGATAATTCCTCACAAAGATACGCTGACAGAATTGTACATGGAAACCACATAACTACACAAAAATGAACAGGAATAAACCTAAACTCATACAGATGAAAGCAAACGCAACACTTGAAACAATACACTTTGAGTGGAACGTCTGCCAATCACAAACTATCCAAAATTTAAAAGATAAATATTGCACCAATTCTATGTATAAAAATAATAAAACAACAAAATCAACGTCAACCAACACAGTAATATGGTCGTAAATACAATTAAACAATGGAAATGCATTTTGAAATAGTATTCCAGAAGAGAACAGCAAGACTGTAGAACTATCATTCCTTTCGTAAAGGCCATGGAATCTATGAAGCACCAAATACCACAGCCCCTCTCTTCTTATCAAACTGATGATTCAAAAAATTATAAAATACAAAAATCACATCTCATGAAACATTTTGATTTTCATCTCATGAATCAAACTGTTGTATCGATCCAGCTGTGAAAACGAAGTTTATTCACAAACATGTAAAGAGAAATGAATGATGTCCAATCCATTATATCATAAACGGCAGGCAAAAGCACAATGTACTACTACTACTACTACAACTTCTAAATAGTAACACACACATTTCGAATCAATACTATTGCCTTAAAAAATCAGTAACGTACTAAAAACAACGTCCCACTCGTGTGTCGGACAGATGACAACTCACAATTATAATACAAAGAACACATTGAGCCAGAGAGCAACTAGAAATATTCACATAACCACTCACACACAAACACACACACGCAGAGAACACACGCATATAAGCACAGTAATCCTATACTTTTTTCTTTTCTTTTTGTCTTTAACATTATTGTATTCCCTCAGTTTCCCAACTACGATGCCTAGGTAGACAGGGTTGTTTTTTTTCTTCCAGTAAGCCTATAGGCCATTAATGTTCGTCATAAAGAGCAACACACAATAGTGACGTTCGACATCACAGAGAGTGCAACAGCTGAGCACTTGCACATTCCCTTGCTCGTATCCATGAGCTCAATAAAACATTTACACACGCAAACAAGTGAGGGTGGGATGCGGACATAATGATTAGGTATCTAGTAATTAATTAACTCCCCATTTCAATTCCCGCGCTGAAACCTTTCTGTCGATAGCTTTCGACTTATCCAAACCCCACCCATTGTGATACTGCAATGAGCGGGGATATGACAGTGCACTGTCACGGTGGACTTTATTTCGCCAGGCACTTTAGTTTGTGTCATCGAAATTGTCCCCGTCCACCATGGCAGTGATCTCAGGGGTAATTAAGAGGAAATAGTGAGATGAAAGAGAAGTGAAGGAGTGAAAGAAAGAAACACAGAACCTACCAGCAACCCCTCCGCCAAACCGCCGACTTCATGATGCAACACTAGGACGACACAGGTGTGTGACAGAGTGAAAAAAGATGGGGACGTTGCCTCAAATACACACTGACTACAGACTACGATTAAATAATCTAATCTAAGCCAACAAAACAATACGCAACAAAATACAATCCATACGCAACAAAATACAATCCATACGCAACAAAATACAATCTATATGCAACAAAATACAATCTATATGCAACAAAATACAATCTATATTCAACAAAATACAATCTATATGACAAAATACAATCCATACCCAAAAAATACAATCTATATCCAACAAAATACAATCTATATGCAACAAAATACAATCCATACGCAACAAAATACAATCTATATGCAACAAATACAATCTATATGCAACAAAATGCAATCCATACGCAACAAACTACAATCTATATGCAACAAAATACAATCCATACGCAACAAAATACAATCCATATGCAACAAACCAAAGACAATACGCAACAAACCAAAGATAATACGCCCAAAAAACAATCCATACGCAACAAACCAAAGACAATACACAACAAACCAAAGACAATACGCAACAAACCAAAGACAATACGCAACAAACCAAAGATAATACGCCACAAAATACAATCCATAGGCAACATACCAAATACAATACGCAACAAAATACAATCCATACGCAACAAACCAAAGACAATACGCAACAAAATACAATCCATACACAACAAACCAAAGACAATACACAACAAATTACAATCCATATGCAACAAAGTAAGACAATACGCAACAAACAAAAGATAATACGTCACAAAATACAATTCATACGCAACAAACCAAAGACAATACAACATCCAAATACAATCCATAGTGGCGCAACAAAGTAAGACAATACGCAACAAACCAAAGATAATACGCAACAAAATACAATTCATACGCAACAAACCAAAGACACTACGCAACAAAATACAATCCACACGCAACAAACAAAGACAATACACAACAAAATACAATCCATACGAAGCAAATCAAAGACACTACGCAACAAAATACAATCCATATGCAACAAACCAAAGACAATACGCAACAAACCAAAGACAAACACGCAACTAAATACAATCCATTCGCAAGAAACCAAAGACAATACGCAACAAAATACAATCCATACGCAACAAACCAAAGACACTGCGCAACAAAATACAATCCATACGCAACAAACCAAAAGACAATACGCAACAAAAAATACAATCCATACTTTTGACAAAGAACAAAACCAAAGACACTACGCAACAAACCTAAGACAATACGCAACAAAATACAATCCATTACAACAAACCAAAGACAATTTGTGTGTGTGTGTGTGTGTGTGTATGCAACAAAAAATACAATCCATACGCAACAAACCAAAGACAATATGCAACAAAATACAATCCATACGCAACAAACCAAAGACAATACGCAACAAAATACAATCCATAGGCAACAAACCAAAGACAATAGGCAACAAACCAAACACAGTAATTAACAAGCCAAAAGCAACAAAACCAAAAAAATACGCAACAAACAAAAAATAATGCTTCACCTAACCAAAAACAATACGCAACACATGAAAAACAATAGGCAACATACACAAAAGGGTACGCAACAAAATAAAATCAATATGCAATAAACAACAAACAATATGCAACGTACAAAAACCAATGCGCAACAAAATAAAACAATAGGCAACAAACTAAAGTCAAACAAACAAAAACAATACACAACAAACAATAAAACAATATGCATCAAAAACAAAAAACAATAAACAGAAACGGGTTAAAAACATCACAACAAAACCAATAACAATACTTGTTACCCATATCAGTGTCTATATGTCTGTTCGTCTATCCGTGTGTTTGTTGTATATTTTATAAATCTGCACATTATGAAGAAGACCGAAATATTGCTTTCTGTTGATGGCTTAACCTTTCAGTAATTTTAGAGAGCTTTTGGTGATGACAATTAAAATTTTGAAACAATACAGAGATACGGGAGCTTGGTGAAATTCTTTTTTCTTTAATTAAACGTACCATTTAGTTATTATTACAAGGTGACAACACAATGTCCTCCCTCCCTCAAGCACAAAGCCTCAATAATATTCATATAATAATTCTAAAAAGCCCCTCTTCAGTAAGCTTAAGTAACATCCTTTAAAGATAAATGGTTTAACTTTCAAGCACTAAACCATCATACTCTACTCCTCTCTTCTTTCCATCTTCTCTCCTCACGTTTGACATAACATTATACATTATCATCTTTTAACCACTGAACCCTCCTTGGGGATCATAGAAAGGGAAGAGGAAAGGGAGAATAGAGAGAAGAAAAGAGAGAGAGTGAGAGAATGTCGAGAACGAGAGAAAGATTTAAAGCAGTTCAACTCGAGAGAGATTTCAGATCACGAGGGGGGAGGGGGAGGGGGAAAATGAAAGAAGGGAGAAGAAGACAAAAGAACTATATAAAGACAAAGATGAGAGACAGATTCTGGCCACGATGACGCCTTTTTTTTCTATTTACCCGTCCTCACAACTAGTGTGATCTCGGGTTTTAGGTAAGATTTTTTAAAGATTTTGCTCGAGTGTCATGTAAACAACCAAGGATCAGAGTGTTGTGATAAACAGGACCTTTATCATAGTTGGGACTAGGTCGATCCCCCTACCCGATCAGGGGGAAGGGGAGGGGCAGATTTTACTGAAAAAATCGGAAACCGTTCGCCGGGGCTCCAACCCACTACCCTTTGGTTGAGAGGCCGGACACCGAGAATGACAGGACTATCGAGTCCCCAGACGGGAGAGGGAAAGATATGTATTGAAATTTATATTTTTTATGTCTTTGTTTTCCCATTGACTTTGAGTTTCCATGATTTGAGAGTGCATAAATGAACGAACCAAACTTTTAACGTCATACATCTACTGTTGAAATCAGGGAACTCGGTAGTGCAGATGGCAAAAATTGACATCGTTTGTAGATGATAGTGAGTTTGATTATTTTCGAGCAAAATCTACGTTCCTGGTCCAGGTAGGTGGATCGACACTCAGTCCCATAAAGACGGACGATGAAAAAGAGGTCCCGTGTGCAGATCAAACATGGACGTTAAAGATCTATTGGCTGAAACAGGGCAATCCAAACATTATTAAAAATGCCGACTGTTGTGCCAGTGATCACCTTCGTCGTGGATTGGCATTTCAACGAATCAAAGTATCAAACCAAGGATATAAGCACAATCGTTGCAATCGCACGAAAAAACCGATCAATCCGTTATTGGTGGATCTCTGGATAGAGACAGGTATGATGATTTATAAGGGGGCAAAATAAATCGCAACCGGTCTCACGGCGGAGTGGAGTCCTTCCCAAAGTTTCACGTTTCATTCACGTTATTTGACCAAGCCAAACTGGATTCTACTTATGCACAGACAACAAGCAAGGCATTCGAATAATGCAAAATATTAATTTTAAACCGTAATAATAAGAATGATTAACTGAAACAAATCATTGCAGATCTACGATTATCATCGTTCTCCCATTCCACTAAGGAAGGTGAGGAAGTGACCAACGTCAAGCGATAATATTGTTTCGCTGGCGCCATGGGGCCACTTGATTTTGTGACAGGAAATCAATTAATAATAATACATGTACATGTATAACGGGCGGTGTGTTCTGCATCAGCAGCCCGTACCGCCAGTTACGCTACAGCCACTACAGATAGTGTCGTTAACAATGACACGTCATTATTTGTCACAACAACATCAATGTCAAGGATTGTCAGGAGGAAAGACCATTCCACCACTTAATACCTTCAGACTGACACTGGGGTTTTTTCCTCTTGCTTAAATAAGCGAGAGGAAACAGAGCAGAGAATCGGAACTTGAGTTCGAAATTTAAAGTGTGAAAAGTGTCAACGTTTATTCCATTCCCTACCATTGTGGTGATCTTGCAGGGCATAATGTAACTTGGTTACACAGTGACTTTACGGCTAATCACCATGAACAGAAATGGCCATTTCAAAATGCTATCAGATTCAAGTACTATTTGTTTGTGTGTTCTGATTATTTTTGGGGCAGGGGTGGGTGTCGTGGGGGTGGGAGTCGGAAGTCTAGAGGCAATTTGTTGAGTCTTACAAAAACCAAAAGAAGTCCCAACGGAATGATGAAGAAATGAAAAATAGATAATCAGTAAAATCACACACACACACCACACAGTGACATCGACATATCCCATCGGAGATGAACATAAAGATCCGTGCACGTTAAAGATCCCTTGGCTGTTTGCAGGGCAGTCCTGGTAACATTTTAAAATCCAACCAAAAAAAACACGAGATCACCACAGTATGGGTAAACCAAATTCAGCTCACACATCCTAGTGACTTCATCGAGTAAAAACAAAGATATCTGATATTGGATAATGCAGGAAGACATGAAGATCGTTTGGTGTACCTGACGAGTGGAGTTGAAAACGACAAAGTGGAGAAAGATGATCAAATATGCAGCGACCCTTAACGGGAAAAGCCGAAAGACGAAGAAAGACGAAGAAGAAAGGTTGTTTTTTTTTAACAAATAAAAGCATGTATTCATGACCAAACATTTTTAACTGATGATCTGCATGTTCGTAAACAAATCAATAGGGTTAATAGTGTTGGAGAGAAACTTGCGGCTTGCAAAGAGCAATCTAGCTGAGACCATCGCAGTGGTGGATAGGGTTTTAAGTATCAATGTGAAAATGATTACACCTAGTCGGCCGAGAGACGGGTGAAATAAAAGGGACATCACAACAGTTTATGATGTACTAAAAATCCTTTGGCCGTTTAAAAGTCATTTTAACATAAAACAGATCATTGTAGCATCAATTCCGTATTTTTAAAAAATAGAGGAAAAAAATCAAAAATCAAAGATTTCAGAAACTTTTTAAAAAGTCTATTAATTAAACGTACCATTTTAGTTATTATTGTTATGATAACACAATGTAGCACGCAATTCAATAAAATTCATCTAAAATATGTTGGAGAAGTAGTGGGTCTTCAAGCGAGATTTCCAGTATATTCAGTGCCAAGAAGTATTCGTTTAAAGACTCTGCAGACTGGACGTCCCATGGTAAAATGTTCCAAATTTTGGCTGCTTGTGTTTGTAGGGCCCTATCTCCGAAAGTCTTAAGTTTAGTTTTGGGTGTTTGTATCATTTTCTTGCTCGCTGAGCGCAGTGATCTTTTGTTCGGTGTGTATTTAGGAACTAACTCTTTTAAGTAGACTGGAAAGTCAGCCTCGTGCAGGCATTGGTACGTGATTGTAGCTATCTTGTAGTCAATGCGATTTTATTGGGAGCCAGTGTAGGTGTTTATGTATTGGCGTAATGTGTTCTCTTTTGAAACTTCCATAACTAATCTGGCGGCATTGTTTTGTATTATCTGCAGTTTCTTGATTTGTGTCAGTGGAAGTCCAGCCTGCAGAGAATTGGCAGATAATCAATTTCTTGAAAGCACACATGAGCAAATTAATTTGTTTGTTGCCTCAGGAGTGATGTGTATTTCCTGATATGACATATTCCTTTTAATTCCAGATAGCAAACTTTTCAAATGTGAGATATGGTCTTGTGTGAGAGAGAGAGAGAGAGAGAGAGAGAGAGAGGAGGAGGAGAAAGAGAGAGAGAGAGAGAGAGAGAGAGAGAGAGAGAGAGAGAGAGAGAGAAAGAGAGAGAGAGAGAGAGAGAGAGAGAGAGAGAGAGACCATGGACATGGTACAATCCAGTGATAACTCCTAAATTTCTCGACCATAGGGAAACAACGTTTTTTTGACAACAGGAATTTCCGTATTAGATGTATTTGTTTGTTTGTTCGCCACAGATTTTAACATAACTTCCTTAATTTAGCGGCTTCTACTTTGGCTTTGCTTCCTCATTGCTATAACTTCTGTTTTGTTCTCATTTAATTTCAATTTATTGATGTCATCCACGAAGAAATCTGGGTGGCGCAATCATTAAGGGAAGTTTAAATGACAGATGGCAGTCCGGATATTTCAGCAGACTTATAGAGCTGAGTGTCGTCAGCGTAAATGTGGTAATTAAAATGATGTTCATTGATGATGTTGATTAAACTTTTCAGTATCAATATTCCATATTCGTTGTATCCGAAAAGGATAGTCGAAGGCGCAGATAATTGAAAGTTACTTCATCAAGACTTCAGGTGAATTAAGAGGAAGCCAAGATCAAATATGTAACAACAAAAGTGACAAGATAGAGAGGGATTGGGTCTCAATGTCCGCACAGAGAGGGAGGACATATTGATTTTTATGGGGGGGGGGCTTAACGACAAAAAACATAGTATTTTTCTTGATCCATGACCTTTTTTGCCTCGAATTAAGAGGAACAATACGCTTCCTTTCATACACCACGTAAGAAGTGCATAAGATAATACAAACAACGTAAATCTTCCAGACAACCTATTTACGACTTACCATCATATGCAAGCCACAATCAATCTTTCAATAAAATTCATGATCAGTGAATTCAATAAGAATAAAATGTTCCAAAATCTAAAGGTCTTAATTTGTTTTTGGGTGGTTGTAAAAGTGATGTAAGCAACTCTTTTGCAACAACACCAATGACATTGGTATGTGATTGGGGCTATCTTGTAGTGACCCAGTGTAGGTGTTTAAGTATTGGCACTGAGCTGACAAGATATATCTGCGTTTCTTGATTTGTGAGAAGAGAGAGAATTGCAGTAATCAATTTTGAAAGCACATGAGTTTGTTGCCTCAGGAGTGATGTAGATATGACATATTCTTTTTAATTCCAGATAGCAAACTTTTTCTCAAATGTGAGATATGGTCTTCCATGGACATGGTACAATCCATGATAACTCCCAATTTTTACTTTTTTGACAACAGGAATTTTCGCCACAGATTTTAACATATCTTAATTTAGCGGCTTCTACTTCTGATTGCTATAACTTCTGTTTTGTTCACTTAATTTCAATTTATTGGATGTCATCCACGAAGAAATCTGGGTGGCGCAATCATTAAGGGAAGTTATGACAGATGGCAGTCCGGATATTTCAGCAGAGAGCTGAGTGTCGTCAGCGTAAATGTGGTAATTAAAATGATGTTCATTGATGATGATCAATATTCCATATTCGTTGTATCCGAAAAGGATAGTCGAAGGCGCAGATAATTGCTTCATCAAGACTTCACCTCCTCAACAAAAGTGACAAGATAGAGAGAGACAACGACAAATAGTATTTTCTTATCCATGACCTTTTGCCTTGCTTTAGTAAGAAGTGCATAAATTTACAAACAACGTAAATCTTCCAGACAACCTATTTACGACTTACCATCATATCAAGCCCAGATCAGACAAAATCTAAAGGAATTTGTTTTTAAAATTGTGTTGGTGCAACAACACCAATGAGACAGAGACAAGATATAAGAGACAGACAGACAGACAGATTTGAGAGAGAGACAGAGAGAGAGAGAGAGAGAGGGGCGGGAGAGAGAGAGAGAGAGAGAGACAGAGAGAGACAGAGAGACAGAGAGACAGAGAGACAGAGAGAGATGAGAGAGAGCGACAGACAGACAGACTGGATGAGACACAGAGAGAGAAAGGGAAAGAGAGAGAGAGAGAGAGAAGAGAGAGAGAGGAGAGAGAGAGTGAGAGAGAGAGAGAAAGAAAGAGAGAGAGAGAGAATGAGAGAGAGAGAGAGAGCGAGAGAGAGAGAGAGAGAGAGAGAGAGAGAGAGAGAGAGAGAGAGAGAGAGAGAGAGAGAGAGAGAAAGAGAGAGAGAGAGAGAGAGAGAGAGAGAGAGAGAGAGAGAGAGAGAGAGAGAGAGAGAGAGAGAGGGAGAAAGAGAGAGAGAGACCCTAAATGGCAAGTTCAGGGTTGACGCAAGACAACGGCGATAACGATAAAATACACTGATAGGAAGAACAAAGATAGCGACAAAACGTGAAAACAAATACGGAGTACCAGCACGTAAGCGCCAACCACACACACACTACATCCATAAACACACTACGTCTTCCTCATTCCACAGCTGTCTGAGGGTAAACATAAAGTAAACACATAGACGTATTTCAAACCAAAACAACAGCATTGTTCCATTGAAATTGACCCTGCCCACCATGGTGATATCAGGTGGATCAAGAAGTAACAGCAAGATGGAAAGATAAGCAAAAGAGTAAAGGAAAAGAAGACCTACCAATAGTGCCTCAAATCGCCCACAAACCAGCAACACAACAGTAACAAAACAATGCAACAACACAGAGTAACTCACAGTGCAGTTGGTTGGGATCACTCCCTGGCTATCATGCAATCCCTCGTCATCACGGCCGTCCATCACTATGTCTAATAGGTCGTCATCATCGGTACTGCTCGCAGTTGCAGTGGTTCGCCCTCTCTCTTTGTTCCAGGTTTCTGTTCATATCCACAGTTCTGATAACGTTAGGAACGTATTCAAGTATCAAAGTTGGCAGCGCGTAGTAGTACAATGAAAAAGGTACAGTCAACAACAGCAAAATGAAAAAAAGACAGGAAAAAGAAAGAAAAAAAGAAAGAAAAAAGAAAAGAAAGAAATAAACACCTCACTGATGTTTGATTTTTCAATGTATTTACCCACACCACATCTAAGGTGATCTCACTAATCTCAGAATGTTTTGGTAGGATTTTACCTTTGCCCGACCGCCCTGTAAGCAGCGAAGGAATATTTAATGTACACAGGATATTGCGATCTTCACACGTAATTCCCGTTTATCGTCCGTCTCCGATAGGACTAGGTGTCAATTATCTACCTGGACCAGGGATGAGAGATTTGCCCGAAAAATCAAGAAAATGCTCCAGCCTGTTGGGCGCGAACCCACAAGCACAAGGTTGAAAGCGCAGGCATCCTTACCTTTGGACGATCGTGTCCTCCTCACTACTGCCAACGCGAAATAGGTATCTTAAGTACAATTAGCAATGCTTGATTACACAGTTATAACAAACTGCTCGTGTTACTTGAATGTGGTGTGCTGTTCGTGAGCCTAATCTATTTTCGACATACATCTAACTTCTAGGTGAAATAATCTCTAAGCATCGTTTTATTTATCACACATACGCTATGACACGCAATTGAATAAACGTCACACTGTGAAAACATTATATCCTATTCTTACTGATTTAGAAATATACGTCTCAGAAGTCACAACTACTTAACTGGCATCTCTCTTCGTGCTTATATAACATTTTTACTTTTAAGTTTCTGTTTAGATCCGTGATACTTATTCTGATATTCAACCTAAATAAGAAACTAATTTCCCTACAGCTAACCAATGTATATATGACAAGAACGCGATAGATACGTGTATATAGATTTCATGGTATCTTTTTTTCCTCCTACTCCTTCTACACATTAATATACAAAGGGATGTATATCTTAAGTTTTGTCTTTGTTTGGTACTACATATTAATAGACACTGGTTAACCTCTTCTTAGTCTACTTATGCCACATAGGTTGGGTAGTAGTTATTTGTTCCTGTTGTTTTTGACACTGTGTCCTGGGAAAGACATTTTACCCCATTCTACCCATGTGTGAATGACAAGAAAAAGCTGTGACAGACATGCAACATGTCGAAGCACTATCAATGGCATCACTTAATGCTATAGAACTGGGTTTACCCAGTCAACGGTCGAGAGACCCAGCTTTATCATAAAAATAAATCATATCCATCATCATCTCCGGGTATGTTTGTAATGTATAATATTAGTATTCAATACAAGCATGAACGTAGACAATAATGATTATGATTAGATCTATTCTTTTACCACAATCTATTTGTTTTCAACGATGAATTACACAATAGGTCACCGAATGCAGGGTGACATCAAGTACCGATACAGTATTCAATATTTAGGTTAGGCGGGCTTTTTATTGCATCGGAAGTGAAGGAATGAGTAACAATAGCAATAAAAAGTTTCGTGGATCGTAGGCAAAACAATGTTTTCCCAATCAATTAAAATACTGATTTGACCCAAGAGTTCATTCGCTAAGAACCTAAAGCAGGCTATTTTGAAATATATCTGTGAAATATTGCGGCTGTGGGTGCAGTGGTTGCTGAGATTAGAGCAGTCAAAGTTTGAGATGTATAGTTTTATATATAGAGAGAAAAAATCATTTAAAAGACGGGGGTTGCGAGTGATTAATCTGTCGGACTTGCAATCATCAGGGTCCCGGTTTGAATCCTAGCAAAGCACACCGATGTTGTGTTCATTGGGAACAACATTTACCCGACATCTTCCTACTCAACGCAGATGCAAATGCTTGGGAGTAAAACATGCGTCAGACTAGCGTCTTGTCCAGGAGGTGGATATTATCACCTCTTCCACTTCATGCTACAAAAAATGGGTAAATTCTCCAGTTTTATCGGCCGTAGCGACTTGAAAGAATGTTTTTACATTTAAAAGACACAACAAGAAGACTTTTAAAAAGTAAGCAGTGAGTCCATAATAAGGTCTTTGAT
The DNA here is from genome assembly GCA_037039925.1 of Doris montereyensis. Classification (NCBI taxonomy): domain Eukaryota; kingdom Metazoa; phylum Mollusca; class Gastropoda; order Nudibranchia; family Dorididae; genus Doris; species Doris montereyensis. The sequence continues at coordinate 39,183 of JAXRKP010000340.1, read as the reverse complement.
AGCAGCTGAAGATGAGAATTTATACTCCCTGCCCAAAATGTACACTTTCATACTATAGACATCATTCTCTGATGTGAGGCCCTAGAAAGCCAGACTCATCTCCATAAGTGTATAATAGATGACACATCTCTGTTAGATACCACACAACAGCTTACAATATATATATATGTCTTATGATCTGCACTTCACACTACATTCACAAAGACACTGGGACTCATCCAAAGGGTTAGACATTCTTTTTGGGTTGTTGTTTGTTTTTGTTTTTTTTTGGGGGGGGGGGGTTTTGGGGGTTCGGGAGGAGAGGGAAGAGGGGGGCTTGTGTCTGTTTTGTTAAAGGTCTCTAGAATTTTTATGATTTCTCTCAAAACTACTGCAACTCAACAATGTTCCTGAGTACAAATATTCTTATTTCCCATAAGTGATTTTATTTCATGGCATGGAATACAACATTCTTTCTCTTCTTTGTCATCAATCATAAAGCTTGAAGGTTTGAGTTATTTGGGGTTGTTTTTTCTTTTCAAAAAGCAACAAAAAAAACATTTTATCATATATGTCAAAGAGAAGAGACTACATAAAAGAGCAAACCTTTACCTGTAGCTGGAGTTGCTCCTAGGGTCCATAAACTCCACTAGCAGCGCGTCAGTTTCTGTTATATCCATTTTAGCGAGATGAGGTAGGAGGAAGCAGGAAAGGGGTTGGGTTTTTTTTAATAAAAGGTATTCAATAGAAGAAGAGATTGTGAAGCTACCAATAAAAAATCAACAAAAGTGATGGTAACATCAGCTTTGTAAGTCTGGAATGAGATTTCACCAAGAGAGTGTGGCCGAGAAAATATTGAACAAAGATGAATAAAGAAAGAAACAAAAAGACCCCCCAGTAGAAATGTACAAAAATATCAGAGTTGGTGGCAGTAAGGCAGTGACTGCTTGTTGTTTCATATACTGGTATAAACAGTACTGTAAATTATGTCTTGAATGAATTTGACGATATATAACTATTTACTCATATGACTAGCAAAGGTGCGGAGAGAAGACAAATGATACGAAACGAAGCATGCAACAGAGGAGTGCATGCAAGGCAGGGGCACAGGTGGTTTGGGCTTTGCAGATCCTGGGTGAATAAAAGAAAAGAAAAAAATTACAACATGTAACAATGATAAATAAATACAATTACAAAATACATAAAAATATAGTAAGAAGACCACAAAAAGATGTAATTCATTTTGCTTGAAACAAATTAATGAATAAAACAAATGACTGCACATCACATTTGATTAACTTTTTTTTAAAAACAAATATCGGTGAAGAATATCTAAAAAGGCAAACAATAAAACTAAACATTGATGGAAGATAACTGAGATAACAATAAACAATAATATGCTACTCCTGACCTGTTATCGATTTGAAATGCCAAACCACTTCTCTTTTCTTTTTGTTTGCAATGTTAAGGCAAAAAAAACTGTTTTCAATTTCTTCCTAAGATATTTAATGTTTATGCAATTTGTGACATTAAACGAAATTTAATTATGTTTTTTTTGAATAAATAAAATGGTAAATTGACTGATAATATGCATATTGGCACATTTGATGAAAGGAAGGATTGATGTGCAAAGTTGTGAGACACTAGCACTTGAAATTGTACACTTGGCTAGTGGTTCTTGGGGTAAACGAGAAAAGTAGCATAGCAGCAGTAATTTCAAACCAAAACTTTATATGTAAATGTTATAGATGTCACTGTGCACTGGATGATCAGTTTAACAAAAGGAACAGGGCTTTAGCTACGTCTTACAAATGAGTTATCACATGTCCTTGTAAAAATAAAGGAAAGAATGGTATTTTTTCACTCTGCAATATTTCAAGCATCTCTATCAGTATAAGTCAGGAATAATCACATCAATATTTTGTAGTTGAATGCATACAAGAGCCACTTTGAAATCGATACAGGTGGAAGCACTGAGCCTTTCATTTAAATATCTGACTGGTTTCCATGCTTCCTCTCTCTGACAATAGAGTCTTAACAAGAATTATTGACTCATAAATGGGACATGTCCATCCTCTCATCTGCTTTTAAACAAATAGTTGTGGTATTGATCAAGGTATTGCTTTCAGCAGTTGACAAGTGCTCATGACAAGGGTAATGTGTAAAGGCATTTCACAAGTATATTGCAGTTAATGTGATAAATATGACGAGAATCATATCGAGGCCATCAAACAATCTTTATTCTGAATTCTTAATCTCATGACTTTCTCTACTTGTAAACATGACAATACAGATTCCATTGACTCCACGGCATCTAGAGGTAAAGCATGCTTAGCTACAACATTCAAAATATGAAAACAGTAAACAATAAAAATGTTCTGCAAAGGGCTGACCCACAAATAGACACATTGACATGAATCAAACCCTTTGAAATACCAGTATGTGAAAATATAGAAGTGTAAAAGAAATCCTTGTCAACTGAAAAACCATAAGTAAGGAGGGAAACTTTTACTCAATCCCCCCTCCTCTTCCCCAGTCCTGACTTTGGCCAAACCATAAGACTTTTGAATCAGTTCTATTATATTGTCTATTCTTTAAAATAAAAACATAAGAACCAATTATAACGCTAAAAGTAAAAATCTAGATAAAACGTAAATATTGTAAAACATTTAAAAGACAAACTATATCTAAAAATTATTCTGAAATCCAAAACCATGAACAAACTGAAATGTTAACAGCAACTTCATGACAGAATTTCTATTATTATTATCCCTCATCTACCCACTGATGCTAGCTTACAGTTGATTGAACATGAAGAAAGACTAATTCAAACTTGTCAGTTCCTAGTTTTTAATTTTCCACATGCGGTTGAGAGAAATGGCGGGGTTTTTTTTAAGTTGAAAGTCATGCGCAGGTCCAGTCAATGAAGTATTTATGCAGATAAATTAACTTCCCTGGTATTTTTTACTTTACTCTAAATATATTTTTGCTCTTGATGTCATAATTTGTAGAATTCATGAAAAAGTCTGGTTTTGGTTTAAATATCTATTTGTGATAACACGATCGACCTTACTTCCATTAGAATACTTCAAGCATCTCTATCAGTATAAGTCAGGAATAATCACATCAATATTTTATAGTTGAATGCATACAAGATCCACTTTGAAATCGATACAGATGGAAGCATTGAGCCTTTCATTTAAATATCTGACTGGTTTATCATTATAATTACGAGTTTTCTTGATAACAATGTGATTAAGCTGGGTAAAGATGATGTTGCTATCTTTCATCACTCTGAATGACAAAGTTCTACTCATTACCATAAAGTGTCTTCATAGTTTACATAAAAAGACATATAATAGAGGACAGCACAACATGCAATTAACTGTTATAATGTCCAGGGTAACATCATTGCTTATGAAAAGTATCAAATTCAAAGCAATGAAAAAGCAATAAATTAATAGGGTAATAGATAACTGTCTAGGAGCCAAATACTTTTCAAGTATGTTCTGCAATATTCTGTTGTACAAAATTTTGTAATTCCCTAATGTTCCCATATATGCCAGTCTTTCAAGGCAATGAACACTATGAACCTCAACATGGTGTTATCAAGCTGTTTCTGTAAAATTGAGAGGTGAATACAAGGGCAAAGGAGTGTGAAAGGAAAGGCTTTATAGAACAAAAGTACACTGAATTGTAAAAAATTACACAAATTAATGTTAACTCTGGGAAGCATACACAACACTGATTAACGCTCCATTACTGCGATGATTCAAGTAAAGTAGCATGGAGACTTGCTTAAGTCCGCATTAAGTGCTATGGCATGTATTAATTCTTGGAAATAACAAAATTGTGTCAAGTGGACTGATCTATTGCTCGTTATTCACGAAGAGAAAAATTAAATACGGGCACTGTTCCGAAGATATGATGCACAAAATACAGCTTTTTAAACTTTACAACTGGAATGCTAATGAGATTAAGGAGACAAAAGAAAATGTACTTATTGTCACTTTTGTAATAAATAGTAGTAAACAAAATATCACTACCACTACTTTTTAAATTTTCACATAAAAAATCATTTTTTACAGAAAAGCATTTTCTCTCCTTATAAAACTACAGCAGTCTCCGCTAAATGCATTTTTGGAGAAGTCAAGCTAGCTGTTGTTGCATTTTGAGAGGGTAATTAGCGTTGTAAAAAATTCGGGTAACATGAAAAAATGCAAATCGAATGTGCAATTTGACGGAGACTACTGTATTTAATAAGAGTGAGAATAAATTGACCTCTTATAAGCTTTTATGAAAGATTTATGCGAATGGAAATGGGAAAACATCAAACAATGGACAAAGAAAAAGAACATCAAAGAAGTCGTAAAATCACACAGGAAGATAAACAATAGATATTCAAAGTTACAGCACCACACAGTTGTCTGCTAAGTGGTCTCCACGCCAGGGGTGAAATAAGCAAGCCCACTTTGGTCTACAAATCAGTTTGACATAAATTTTCCAAAAGCCTGTAGTGTAAGTGTTGTATACCAAAATGTACTTATAAAATATGCAAAGACTGCATGGAATAAAAGTTAAGCAAAATTTTAAAAGGTTAAACAGACCATCTTTCACCCCTATCCCACAACCATCTTTGATAAACTGCCCGTCACATTAAGCTAAAGTACATCAAAATTCAAGTACACAAAAATATGCATTTTTTCATGTTATCATTCACTTTGACATTCCACAAGACGAATACAGCATCTAAATGAAAACAGTAGCAGTGGTCTAAGAACATGTCACCTAACACCAAGGTCCACCTACCAGCACACTATTTCAGTGAAAAGATTTTTTCTTTATCAATTGGCCCCTTAACAACACGCCCAGACTGACTAACAACATGACATCATTTTTAAGAGACATCTAGCTAGTCAAATGAGACACCAGTAGCTCAGTCATTAGAGTGACTGACTACCACGCAGGAAGCCCAAGTTCGATTTCCAGTCTGGGCAAATTTTCTGCCCTCCTGTTGACCCAGCAGCCAAATTGGTAGCCAGGTTTTTTCAGACAGCGAAAGTAAAGCAACGTGGAACGCAATGGCAAATTACTTAAATTATGCTGTATGCTAAGAAAAACCAGGACTCTACTCTTGATTTTCCTACACTCAAATCTGGGTATGGAGCTTACTTTACTTAAACTAGTCAAATTTGTCAAGACAGATGTCTTTTTTATATAGATTTCAAGTTTGAAGGCATTTCAATTGAACCAGGCATGTAGATAATCAAGCCACAATGCAGATAGAGAAAAAGGTGTCAATTTTATCAGGATGGTTTGTGTAGGTAAAGCGAACAATGATCTAAATTCATCATGTTTGTTACGAAAAACAGTAGAAGTTAATCATTGTCAATCAAATCAAAGATGTGTATCCAACAAATGTAATCTTTGAACTTTCATTGATTTGTTACTTACTTGTCAGGTAGCAGTGGATGGCATTACCTACACAATGTTATGTCCCCTTCAAGACTGAACTGCCCTTAGTTAAACTGATAGACATTTATTGCATGATTGACAGGTTGGGTAAGAATTAGAATTAATCACGACTATCACGGTCTGCCAATCAGCATGATTTTCTATCTCCAAGGGGCATGTTCTTAGACAGCTACTACTGTAGTAGAATGTGCGAAAATAAATCTACAAACTTTGGCCTCCAAAAAGCTATGAGTATGAATCTAGAATACACACAAAGACTGGGCATGCTATATATGAGCCCAAGCACACCTTTCTATGGCAAACCTACTAACCATGTTTTAAATGACACCATATCAAATTGTGCTCTATGAGGGAGCATGCAATTAGGAATGTTATAAATGCATTTCAAAGAAAACAGTGGTGAGAAATGTCTATGTAAAACAACTTTCTACATCATGTTAAATTAGTGCTGAATTAATTCTCTACATATATCCAATAAATAACTGCTATTATAATCAATGTTTATTATAATAAATTCAGTTGACACCCCTATCATATTTTTTTCTTAATGATTTTCTTCCTTGCATCAAGACCATTTTGGCCTTTAGAATATTCATAGCTTTAGTCAACTGTTGATAAGCAAGATACAGATAAAGTGCATCACTATTTAAAATCAGTGTAATATTACAATGGTATTTAATGTTAGGAATCCAGGAGAAAATAGTGCATGCTTTCAATATTCCTAAATTATTACAAATCACTAACAAGATGATGAATATTAACATTGAATTAAAACAAACTTTTCACTATATGAAATTTATTCAGACGATTTATCATTGTCTAAAAGAATTCAGGCTTAATCACATGAAAACATAAAAATGATTCCTGTTATGTTTTCATTTGTGTTTCATAGTGTTTATGTCGGTCCTTGCAGAATTGAAACGACTGACTAGACCTCACCAATATTTTCTTTTAAGGTTTATAAAATTCTTTTTATACATTTTGTATAATCAAATGTATGCAATCAGCTTTTAATTTCACCTATGTGTTCAGTACAAAGATGCTCCCTCGAAGAAAAGCTCATAAATCCGTTTCATACACATAGGACATCAAAAGGAGAAAGAAAAAGATAACTTTATGAGAAAACATTGAGAACACCAAGATAATTTTCAATCACGCCATATACAGCAAATGTATATATATAAATTATTTAAATTCTATAACAACAACTGATAGTGATACCCAATACAACATAAAGCTCCAATTAAGTGAAACTAAGCACCATCATTCCACAACAATTCACACAGTTAAATTTGTTTTCAGTATATTCTCTTACCTACCATCATCCTTAAGATTTACTCCAGCAGCAAAGCAAAATCAATAATATGGTGGTGAATTTTGTTCCGTGGATTCTGAGAATCATTTACTTAATGAAACAAAGTTTTTGCAAACGATGTAGATTAGCTTGATGTCTTTTAAATTATTAATGCAAATGTCTCTAAGGGATAATCGCATCTTTAGCACCGCAAACATTTCACACCAAATACGGTCACAAATATCAGTATTCGATACTCTCTCCTCCCCGTTCTACGAGTACATCACGAGAGTGTTCCCAAGTCATCTCCCAGATTAGCACCGCTTACCACAGACACAAAAGTGTAAAATACACTGCAGCGGTGCTAAAGCAGGAGTAATAATAGAAAGACGACTTGAAAACATGCGAAAATGGCCTCTGTTTCTGTTGGTTTTAATGCAGGTGAGTCTATATTATTAACATTCTTGTTGTAATTCCACGCCATCAGGAAACAAGGCCGAAACACAGAATGTATGTATCAACAAGGGAAAATGCTTCTCTATTTCTTTTAGAGACTTAACCCCCCCCCACTCTCTCCTTGGGTTATAAAACTGGGAAAGGCAGAAACAAGATATATATAGTGAAAATGTGATAAGAAGAATTAGAATATCAGTCTATAGCTAGGCTTAGAGGAGAGGGGACCACGGAATATGGATCAAGTCTAGGACTTGTAGAGAGGGTGATTGCACTTCAGCACTGCCAAAATTTCAGTCAGTCCAATGGCCATGCTAGACTCAGTTCCGGAGGCTAGTGATATGGAGAGAGGAAGTCACGGTACTTGAACATCGCTTCGTAGTCAGTCGGTGAAAATGATCGAGCACTGTGTGTGTGTACTTTTCAGTAAGTCAGGTCTGCAATAATAACTATAACGTGAATAGCACTGTAATACTTTACCATTTTCGAGTTTGATATTACCTGGTGGTGCTAAAGTGCAATCATGCCATGACTATTATGTTTAATCTTTATTGAGAGGTGCTGTGGCACAGCTGGAAATGTTGTGAGCTTGTAATGACAACGAAACTGGTACAAATCCATGATCGCCCAAGAGCTGTTCGTGATGTTGTACTCTTAGGAAGATACTTCACTTTGCCTCTGCTTTCCTCACATGACTCAATGATAATGTGAATGATTCCATACCCTATACATCAATGAAAAGGATCTAAGGATCTCATTTGAAGCGCCTGACAGATAGCTAATGTATAGTGTATAAAAATGAAATAATGAAATGCTCCTCAAAAAGTCAAGAAAAAAATGGATACAACAATACAACGGCCTGACAATAAACACAATGTCAATTGCACTCGAGAAACAAATGTCTTTCTGTCACCCCTTGATCTGTCTAGATCTACATCTACATCTAAATCTACACCTAGATCTAGAAAGTTCCATAGTTTTGCATGTGAGAATGACTTATTAATCAAATAATGATATGATTGGAAAATCCAATTTTTCACACGGAGGCATCATATGATCGTAGTAAGAAGGGAGCCAAGTAAGAATGTGTTCGTATTTTACAAATTAACTGAGTTTTCAACACAATACATCCAGCTTATGGAAAGTAACATCGTAAAAACACTAAGTCACCTTGCATTACTAAAAACACAGATATGTTTTACGAAAAATTACCTTGAGATTCAGTTTCCTGCCAGGTTGATGCCTTCACAATGTTCAATGTTGACAAGTTTAGCTAATTTTCATTTTTCTCATCATTCCGGAAGTGCAATACCATTACAGTTTAGCAGTGTCGCTACGCTCATAAAAAATCATGGTCGATCATTCGATATTAAAAGATAACAAAACAATTATTAAATAGACCTAATTTTTTTTGTGTGCATGTGTATGTGCTGTAATTTTGCCTTGATTGCTACTTCCTTTCATTCTTTCTCTATCATTTCTTCTTTCTAGACCCAGTGAGATATAGATCTAGTTTTATAGTTATCCTCTTTTTTGTTCTTGTTTCCCATACTCATCTCTCTCTCTCTGCCTTTCTTTCTTCCCTGTCTTTTTCTTCCCTTTCTTTCTCTCTCTTTCTGTCTCTCTCTCTCTCTCTCTCTCTCTCTCTCTCTCTCTCTCTATATATATATATATATATATATATATATATATATATATATATATATATATATATATATATATATATATATATAATATTATATATAGTCATTTTTGATAATTTCTTTATGCATCATATGTCAGTACTATTTTTTTGTGTTATTTGAGGATTTTTATTTAGTGTTTTGATGGAGTGAAAAGATTTTCGTGTTTGGGTGGCTGTTTGGTTTCACATCTGCATATGCTTTCTTTGAGTGTTGGTTGAGGGCTTACGTTTTGAATTTGGATGGGGTTTGGATTTTTTAACTTACGTCTATATAACATTATGGACTAGGAGATGTGTT
>JAXRKP010000340.1:15000-25000 GCA_037039925.1 Doris montereyensis | reverse complement strand
GGCATTTGACACTGAGGAGAGACGAACTATGGCATTCCCTAAAAGAACACAATGTAGAGCAAAATTTGATAGAAGCCATTAAAAGTTTTTTACAATAAACAAACATGTGCAGTGAGAATAGCTGGAAACATATCTGCAGAATTTAATGCAGATATAGGAGTAAGACAGGGTTGTATCCTAAGTCCTCTTTTGTTTATCACATTTATGGATTCAGTCGAAAGGCATCCTCAAAAGTGAAGAAAATGAATGTACATATGTGGAAGCTCAAACCAGTAAATGTATGATTTAGTTCTGTTTGGAAAATCAGAAAGTGACTTTTAGTCGAATATCAACATTATAAGCAATGAATTAAATAAAAGAGGAATGAGAGTAAATGTAAAGAAAACCAAGACAATGCTAGTAACTAGGGAAGCTAAAACACAAAATCTTAAATTAGGCAGGGAGAATTTAGAACAAGTTCACAGCTACAAATACCTAGGAGTAATGATTAACTCAGAGGGAAAACTAAAAGAAGAAATCAGCCAAAGAATCCAAAAAGACAAGAGCAATATATAACCATTTAGGAAAATCATTTGTAGGTAAACAAGAATTGTCGACAAAAAACAAAATGGCAATATACAATACAGTTTATGGTCCTACTCTTGTCTATGGCAGAGAAACGTGGGCCTTAGACAGTAAAGAATACATTAGAGTACAAGCAGCTGAAATGAAATATCTAAAAAGAGTAGTAGGGAAAACTAAAGACAATATCAGAAACACAACAATGAGAGATCAAACCAAAGGAGATGTAAATAGAATGAATGACAACAGAATAGCTAAATCAGTATACAGTGCTAAAGACCAAGGTAAAAGACCAAAAGGCAGACCTCGGAGAAAGTGGGAAGAAGATATAAAAGAGATTTAGAAACATAGAAATTAAATTTTTTGGAAGGAAACAGAAAATGCCAGGACAGGGGCATCCTGGAGAAAGATTATCTCGGCATCTGAACCCAATCACCGAAAGGTAGAATGGGACTGATACAGAAAAAAGAATAGTATCACGTCATAAAAATGCTCTTTCTTTTATATTTACAAACCTTTAAATTCCCTGTGTGTGATAAAATAAATGTTAACTTAAAAATTCAAATTGTAATGTCAGTATAACCCACTAGACGGTCATGCTGACATTGCATTAGAGCACTTGTCATTAGATAAAGGCTATTTAATTGTGTTCTTTTTTTATCGATTTCTTTTAAATTTGTACACAATATTAGTATGTACACGTTGTACAGTATGTTAATACCTTGTCAGACTGTCAAAAGAAATTAGAAATAGATAATTGTTGCAAAGTTATTAGCTTTGGGGAGGGGGTGGGTAATATTGTTGTAAGTTGGTTTTTTAACATCAGGTTTTAAGTAAACTACTTATATAAGCTCTAGGCGCTTTAAAACAGTCAAAACAGTTACAGCGCAAAAATCATACAATTAATCAACTTAATCAAAATGTGATATAAAATAATGAGTTTTCAGTTTTCCCTTAAAATCCTACAGAGATTTTGAATTCCTGATATCAGAAGGCAAATCGTTCCAAATTGAAGGGCTGCGTTCAAATTTGCGCTGGAGATTTTCAAAACTAGTATATCTTTGGATGGTAGTGAATTTCGATTTGGTGTTTTTATGTTAATCACTTGGAGATACTTTGATGATAATTTTTGAACACATCTAAAGATAAGCATGGCAACTTTAAACTTGATCCTAAATTTACCAGGAGCCAGTTTAACCCTCCCAGAAGTGGTCACTTCATCATATTTTCTTTTTCGTAAAACGGGTAGAGCAGCATTCTTTGGAATGACTTGCAACATGTTTATCTTATCTTTTGATTTTTAAAAATCTGATTTTGAGAATATCAGGGACGATACTAGCTTTTTACAGGTTTCTTTTGAAATAGAAGCTCAGATATTGCTTTTTTTTTTTCAATTCAAATAACAGTTTGTTTTTCCCCTGAGAGAGTTGACTTGGCACCCCATTGAAAGGTCACTGTCACGAGAAACCCCGAGGTTCCTCACGTTATCAACAAGGTCAATGAAACATCCATTAACATAGATCTTAATTTCATTTGTTATCACCTCATTCTCTCATTTCCCATTATCATAATATCTTTCGATTTCTCGTCTTTCAATTTTAACTTGTTTCTTTTCATCCCTAATTTGATATCTCTGATGCAATCCACACGCTTGTTTCTCTTTAAAGTCACGACATCGTACAGTTGGGTATCATCTGCATAAAAAAAATGATGCATCAGATTGTAAGAAATTGTGGTATTAGTAAGGATAAATATAGAGGATAAAATACAGGGCCCAGGACAGATCCCTGAGGAGCCCCATATTATAGGAGTAAACTATTATTATAGATTTGAAGAACGACATTCATCGAATGAGAAAAAACTGGCTATTGTAAGAAAGATAGAACTGAAACTGAAACCAAGTAAGGGCGGCGGCAGTGATACCGAAGAGTAACCGCAGCCTCCGGATCAAAATGCATGTGTCGATGAAAATGTCATGATTGATGGTGTCGAAGGCTGCTGATGAATCAAGAAGGTCAATGACCAATAACCAATAACATGATCCACACAGTTGACAACCCCTCACGATAGCTCTCTGTACTATGGCTAGTCCGATAAGCGGACTGAAAAGAAGCCTACATGATATTTACTTCTAGGTGACATAATAGTTGCTTAATTAATAGTTTCTCTAATACTTTAGACAAGAACGAAAGATAATGCACTGATCTATCATTCTTTAGGATTTCAGGATCTAATCCAGACTTTTTCAAAAGTAGTGTCACAATGGCTATCTTGAAAGAAGTTGATATGTGTCCTGATCTCAGCGACTTATTCATGATTTATGTAATGATGAGGAGTAACAGATCCAAAATTTCGTTGAGCAATTCAGTTGGGATGGGGTCAAGGTTTTAGTTTTTATCTTTACACGATCGTATCACATTTTCCACCTACACATACGTCACTTCTTCTATATATATATATATATATATATATATATATAGAGAGAGAGAGAGAGGGAGAGGGAGAGAGAGAGAGAGAGAGAGAGGAGGAGAGGGGAGAGAGAGAGGGAGAAAGGGAGGAAAGAAAGAGAGAGGAGAAAGAAAGAGAAAGAGACAGACAGACAGAGAGATAGAGAGACCGAGACACAGAGGCGCAGACAGAGACACAAAGAGGGACTGACAGACAGACAGACAGATATCATTTTAATTGAATGGTTAACAATGGCTTGTGTAAATCTATTTTCCAAGAGGATTAGCAGTACCATCCTAAGTGTTAAATGAGCAATGAATATTCATGTTCCCTTTAGTCATGGGTGTACTTCACCTTTGAACTTCTGTTTGTCATGTGACTCGTCAGATATTATGATTTTACGCATTCTGTACATTATACATTTATTTGACGAGACGGCTGGATAAAGATACGAGTCATAAGAGCGTCAACATTAATTTGATTTCAGCTCTTCTCTCGGCTGCCGTAGAGCGGTTTAAATAAGCAACGATTTATTTTGGTGACCTCGATATAGACAGTAATGTATTTTTTAAATTTTTGCTTCGTTTTCAATCTTAAAACAAAAGACCATAGTTATAACATCTCTTTGTAAATCCTTGAATTTTCAAATCAGAAATATAAGCCACGTTCGGCAATTTTTGACATTTGATGTGACTAAAACATTAATGACGTCTGTGGTCCTTTCAAAGATTGATTATTGTAATTCTCTTTTACCAATCTCCCAAAAGGACTGTTATCACGACTCCAGGTAGTTCAGAACAATACAGCAAGAGTCGTTGTCAAAAAGAGTAAAAGAGATAATATAACGCAAGATCTAAAGAAATTACATTGGCTGCAGGTCAAAGACCGTATCACTTATAAAATTGCTCTTTTCGGTTTTAAATCTTCTATTAGAACTATACCACTCTATTTGTCACAATTTTTGAATCTCCGCCGCCCTTCTCGCACTTTGCGATCGTCGAGTGACAAATTAATATATGAAAGAACTTCTCCCTCTTACAAAAGGTATGGCGAACGTTCATTTTCTTATGTTGGCCCTGTTGTATGGAATGATTTACACAGGGAAATTAGAGAAGCAAAGAATCTCAACATATTTAAATGTCAATTGAACAGCATCTTTTCAAAAAGGCATATCTCATTTGATAAAATTTGTGTATTATGTTTCACCATTAATTTGAATGTAAATTTTGATGATTTATATACTTGTCCTTGTAATTGAAATTGGTATACCATTATCTATACTATTATGAATTATAATATTATAAATCTACTTCTTTTTTCTTTTTGAATGCGCATAGAGCATTAAGTAATTTCTTGGATATGCGCTATAAAAATGCTAATTATTCATTACCATTATTATTATTATTATTATTATTATTATTATTATTATTATTATTATTATTATTATTATTATTATTATTATTATTATATGAAGTGGTTTTAAACTTTTCTCCTCGTGAGAAATTTAATCAAGGACTCAGTAACAGATAACTGTGATTTTTTTTATGTGGTTGAGCGTGTGTTGTTTTGTTTTGTTTTTGGTTTTCATACTTAGGCTCTATATATATATTGATTTGTTATTTTATTTTGCTCGGATGCGAGATGCGTTCGTTACGAGTACATGTATTTTTTTGTTTTAAAAGGTCCTTTTGATTACAGCCTTTGCTTTGTTCTACCTAGTCATGCGTCCATATGAACGATTGTATCAGATACAATTATCCTCATTGACCCTTTCGCATATGGTATCTTGTAGGAGTGCGGGTGTGGAGGTCATTTATTCAATTATATCTACATGTTTTACCTCTTTGATGATGAAACTTTGGTTTATGTTTGGTGCCACCCCCTCCCTATTGAAACCAACAGCATTTATTCTGATTGAACGACAGTATGTTTTGAAGACATGATTCGATCATAGCAACCATCCGGAATGCGGTCCCAACTTTAGAAAGGGGAACCTTTCATCTCGCTGGTAGCTTATTTAATGTTTTACAATTAACAATGGACAAAAAAAGAGTGAATACAAGTGAACAGAGTTAACCTCTGATGGGAATTTTGGAACTAATGTATTTACCGTATTAAAATAATATGATTGATGGAACAATCAACCTTGTTTTATGAATGATGAAGGATCTATTTCCCTGAGCTTGAAAATATCAAACCTCATTCCGAGAAATACATGTAATATACCCGGCTTGACCTTTCAACGACGAACATTGAACGAACACTGTCTGTGATTTTGGAAATATGGAATGTTAGGGCAATAAATGGAAAAGAGTTAGAATTAGTTGTAGAAATAGAAAATTTCAGTAGACATTTTGGCCATTACAGAAATAAAGAAAAAGGACAAGGAATAGAAATGTAAGATCAAATTATATTTCCATCTTCTCAAGAGTAGATGTCAAAGATAGAGCTAGAGCAGGAGTAGGCCTCCTAATGCATAAAAGGCAAGAAATGCTACTAGAAAGTTGGAAATTTGTAAGCCCACGGCTATTAGAGGTAAATATTAAACCAAAAGGACGAGAAATTGAATTATTAATAGCTTATGGACAGAACGAAGACGCAACTAAAGAAGAAAAAGATATCTTCGAAAACGATTTACAAATAGCTGCAGAGTATCTTAAATACAAACAGGAACTAATGGTTTTAGGAGATTTAAACGCTAGAGTAGGCAACAATATAGAAACATCAGGAGGAGTAATAAGAAAAGAAGGAGAGACAACAACTTTTCCAAATGGAGAGAGACTAATAGGTTTCTGTCTAAAGAATAACATGAAAAATAGCCAACACCTTTTTTCCTCATAAAGATATCCCAAATATACAAGAGTAAATAAAGACAGGTGTGAAAAGTCAATCATAGACTACATAATAGTCATTAATGGAGTTGTCCTTATTGTCATATTTCGCCTACATAATAGTTAGCAGCTCCTTGTTTACATTGGATGCAAGAATAAACAGAGGAGCAGAAATATTTAGTGATCATCACTTAGTGATTGCCAAAATGAGATTACTGACTGAAGAAAACAAACAGAAAAGGAAAGAGAAGAAAGTTACTGAACTCAAAATAAAGGAAATAAATAAACCAGTAGTAAAACAGGTATACCAATCTAGGATAAAAAGATTTATTAGGGAAAGACAGATGGATCTGAATGATAGCACAATAGAAGAAAAGTAGCAGATTTATAAAGAAACACTCCTCAGTTGTGCTGAAGAGGTCTGTGGTAGGAAACAAATTAAAGGAAATAGGAAAAGAACAGCATGGGGGAATGAGAATGTCAAGATTGAGATCAAAGAAAAGAAGGATGCCTGGAAGAAATACTTGCAAACAAAGAGACCAGAGGAAAGGATAGATTACGTGAATAAAAGAACTATCGCCAAAGAGGAAGTTAGGAAAGCAAAACAGGAACAATGGGAAGAGTTTGGACAAAGACTTCAAGAAAGCTATCAAGTAAATCAAAAACTGTTCTGATGAGCAATGGCGAGCATGAGAAAGACCAAAGCATGCCCAATACGATAAATTAAGAAAGCCAAAGGAAAAATAATGAAAGAAGACAGCGAAATCATGGAAACATGGAGAAAGTATTTTCAACAATTACATAATCCCTCCAGAACGTATAAAACAAGGAATAAAGATCAATTAGTAAGAGTAACAAGTAATCCAGAGGAGATAGCTGAAGATGTAGATATATCAGTTATAAGAAAAGTGAAATTAGGAAAAGCCCCAGGAGCAGATCAAGTTTATCCAGAAATGATTAAAAACCAAGGGAGAGAGGCGGACAAATTACTCAATCAATATTCCAACAAGCATGAAAGTCCAAACAGGTGCCAGATGACTGAAAAAAAGGAACGGTTGAAATCAATACATATGAAAGGATCAACTATAGAATGATCAAACTATAGAGGGATATCACTACTTAGCGTACCAGGATACTGAAAAAGAGACTAAGGAAAAGAGTAGAGGGTCAGATTGAAGAATATCAGAGTGATTTAGGCCAAGAAGAAGTGTACAAGACCACATATTTACAATTAGACAAATGATAGAAAAATTCCTGTGAGAGAAACGTTGTGAGGAAGGAGGACCTATAGTATTCTTAAACGAACACAACGTAGAGCAAAATTTAATAAAAGCCATTAAAACTTTTACAATAAACAAACATGTGCAGTGAGAGTAGATGGAAACATATCTGCAGCATTTGATGTAGATATAGGAGTAAGACAGGGTTGTATCGTAAGTCCTCTTTTGTTTATCACATTTATGGATTCAGTTGCAAAAGCATCCTCAAACATATATCAACATTATGAACAATGAACTAAATAAAAGAGGAATGAAAGTAAATGCAAAGAAAACCAAAACAATGCTAGTAACTAGAAAGCTAAAACACAAAAAATCTTAAATTGAGCATGAGAGAATTTAAAACAAGTTCACAGCTAAAGTTACCTGGAGCAATGATTAACTCAGAGGGAAAACTAAAACTAAGAGACGACATCAGCCAGAGAATCCAAAAGGCAAGTGCAATATATAACCATCTGGGAAAGACATTTGTAGGTACACAAAACCAAAATGGCAGTATACAACACAGTTTATTGTCGTACTCTCCTCCTATGGTAGCGAAACCTGGACCTTAGACAGTAGAGAATACAAATGAGTACAGGCGGCTGAAATGAAATATCTAAAAAGAGTAGTAGTGAAAACTAAAAGAAACAAACTCAGAAAAACAACATAAGAGATCAAACCAAAGCAGATAGCATTAAAAACTAAGATAGAAACAAATCAATTGAGATTGTTTGGGCATGTAAATAGAATGAATGACCATATAATAGCTAAATCAGTATACAGTGCTTAAGCCCAAGGTAAAAGATCAAAAGGCAGACCTCGGTAAAAAGTGGGAAAAAGATATAAAAGAGGCATTGAAGTATAGCAATTTAAAAATTTTTGGAATGAAATAGAAACTGTCAGGACAGGGCATCCTGGAGAAAGATCATCTCGGGCATCTGAACCTATACACCGAAAGGTAGAATGAGAACTGATAAAGAAAGAAGAAAGAAAGAATAATAATAATAATAATAATAATAATAATAATAATAATAATAATAATAATAATAATAATTAAATAAAAATAATTATAATAAAAATAATAATAATAATTAATAATAATAATGATAATAATGATGATAATAATAATAATAATAATAATAATAATGATAATAACAATAATAATAATAATAATAATAATAATAATAATAATAATAATAATAATAATAATAATAATAATAATAATAATAATAATAATAATAATAATAATAATAATAATAATAATAATAATAATAATAATAATAATAATAATAATAATAATAATAATAATAATAATAATAATAATAAATAATAATAATAATAATAATAATAAAATAAAAACACTAAAAGTTTAATAAAACAGCTTTAAACTAAAAGGAACAAAAAGTTCTCGTATAAAGTTAGGTCTTAAGATTCTTTTTAAAAATTTGAAATGAAGGGCTGCTTGTTGTTTTGAAAGAAATATTATTCCATGAAAGAAGAATAAAATGATGATCTTTTAGTTGGTCCTCTATCATGAATAATGGAAGAATTGACCATTATTATGAAAAATGGAAGAACTGACCCTCCATTATAAATGATGGCGGAATTGACCCTCTATTATAAATGATGGAAGAATTGACCCTCTATTATAAATGATGGCGGAATTGACCCTCTATTATGTATGATGGAAGAATTGACCTCTATTATGAATGATGGAAGAATTGACGCTCAATTATAAATGATGGGAGAATTGAATGATGGACGAATTGACCTCTATTATGAATGATGGAAGAATTCACCCTCTAGTATGGAAAGAATTGACTCTCTATTATGAATTTTGATGGAAGAATTCACCTCTAGTATGAATGTTGAAAGAATCGACTCTCTATTATGAATTTTGGAAAGAATTGACCCTCGATTATGAATGATGAAAGAATTGACCCTCTATTATGAATGATTGAAGAATTGACCCTCTATTATAAATGATGGAAGAATTGACCTCTATTATGAATGATGGAAAAATTGACCCTCTATTATAAATGATGGAAGAATTGACCCTCTATTATAAATGATGGAAGAATTGACCCTCTATTATAAATGATGGAAGAATTGACCGTCTATTATAAATGATAGAAGAATTGACCCTGTATTATAAATGATGGAAGAATTGACCCTCTATTATAAATGATAGAAGAATTGACCCTCTATTATAAATGATAGAAGAATTGACCCTCTACTATGAATGATGGAAGAATTGACCCTCTATTATGAATGATGGAAAAATTGACCCTCTATTATAAATGATGGAAGAATTGACCCTCTATTATAAATAATGGAAGAATTGACCCTCTATTATAAATGATGGAGGAATTGACCCTCTATGATAAATGATGGAAGAATTGACCCTCTATTATAAATAATGGAAGAATTGACCCTCTATTATAAATAATGGAAGAATTGACCCTCTATTATAAATGATAGAAGAATTAACTCTGTATTATAAATGATGGAAGAATTGACCCTCTATTATAAATGATAGAAGAATTGACCCTCTATTATAAATGATAGAAGAATTGACCCTCTATTATAAATGATAGAAGAATTGACCCTTTACTATGAATGATGGAAGAATTGACGTTCTATTATGAATGATGGAAGAATTGACCCTCTATTATAAATGATTGAAGAATTGACCCTTTATTATAAATGATGGAGGAATTGAGCCTCTATTATAAATGATGGAAAAATTGACCCTCTGTTATAAATGATTTGACGAATTGACCCTCTATTATAAATGATGGAGGAATTGACCCTCTATTATAAAGAATGGAAAAATTGAAACTCTATTATAAATGATGGAAGAATTGACCCTCTATTATAAATGATGGAAGAATTGACGTT
>JAXRKP010000340.1:0-10000 GCA_037039925.1 Doris montereyensis | reverse complement strand
TCAATGGTAGAATAATGCCCTCGTATTTCAGTCCAGCATGTATTTTCAATAATCTTACATGATATATGCCTCGGGTATTCTGGTCCTGAGCAGGAAACGAAATTAATATGTGTGCGTTCTATTATTTAGAAGTCTAACCCATATATTATTATTCTGATCTATTTGAGTTTGAAAGCATATCGAAATTTAGGTAAATGGATTCCTTTTTGTGGCGCCTCTCTGTTACATTTGATTGGCTGAGCATTTTCATCTCACTTGATCTCACCTTTCCTTCCATGGAACATAGAACATAATATTTTTTAGTTTCTTTTAATACGTTCATTGCGTGGATCTAAAAGACCTGTCAAAACGTGTATGATCTGAAACACCAAAGCAGATTTGATAAGAAGGCCCACTTTGTGACATTATTCAGGGCCCATGATACTGCTTTTTATTGTTATTATTATTACTAATAGCGCAAATAATTCACTGCAACATCTTGTGACGTTATCGCAACCCACTTTGGTGACGTATATCTCTCCGTCGCTCCATTTTAGCTTTTTCTTTCTTCTTTTTTTTTCTCCGTGTAGCTCATATACCGTTTTGTCATATTTTAATATAATACATCTAAGGATACTGCCAGTATGTACAATTTCATGTTGTACTGTCCTTATTAAATTAACGGCTACAATTAATTGCTGTCAAGTCGATGAGTTTGCACTGCCTAAGATGGGTGTCAAAGAAACAATAGGACTACCGATACCCCAGATATCTTAATAATTCCTGGATAAAAGCATTTACATATTGGCGCTATTTATAGTGGAAAATCTTATAAGAAAAGACAATGTGCCTCAACACAATTATTTCAGCACCAATTTAACAAATTCGCCACAAAATAGATGTGCCACCTGAGCACCTGGCAAGATTTAAGACCACGTGTAAAATAGGTTAAAAATAAAACCGCTAGGCTCTATCGAAGAAACATTGAAGGCCGAGTTTCCCCAAAAAAATACTCTAAAGACCGACAGTAAACCTGCTCCCGAGAGGGAGTTAAGCGGGCCCGGCATTGAACGGGTGACTCCCTATTAGCCAATGTAAATCAGTGGAGTCAACCCTGTCGCCGAGGTGGATTAAACCGCAGGACCCCGCAACTTACCCCGAAGCCATCTGATGCCGTAAGCTAGGAGTCTCCGTTACAAGGTTTTGAAAAAAAAACAACCTCTCACTTCAGAAAGAAAGAAGGAGATAGGTTATCTCTGAGAGTCGAAGAGGCTAAAAGTAGACGAGGGCGTGGACGTCGACATACGATCGTGTACGTCATGGACTGCCTTACGTTGTTTTGAGAGGGGGGGGGGTGGAATAAATACGTTGTGCGTGTGTTTTTTTTGTTTGTTTTGTATTTTGTTCTTTGTTTGCTGTTATATTGTGTCACTGTTATCTATTTACTTTTTTAACTGGTTTTTATTGTAGGTGGGAGGAGGGTGTCTAGTTATCTTTACCTGTACAGTTGGAGAGGGTAAGAGTAGTTGGGGGAAGGGGGGGGGGGGCGGGGGGCAGAGGGGATCAGCCTGTTCTAAATTCACTTATAGTCAATAATAACTGGAATATTTTGTTGACATGGTTACAAAGAAATACCGTAGTCGTTGGTATAAAAAAATTGGTGATACGTGCAATAGTACATGTATAAATGACTGGCACGTGGTTGTTGTGAATCTTAACGAGAAAGGGTGGGGGGAGGGCGGGAGAGGAGATGCAATTTTATCTAAAAATATCGGCCATAGAGCAATCTTTGAGTTGACATTTTGCGATACACCATTTGTATATTTTCCTTGAAATATGTTTTACGACTTATTTACTTTCTTTCAGTCGTACGGTATTATTAGTTTATTTCATTGAGAATACGTCAGTGTCAGAAGAGGGAATGGAATAAGGTTAGGCTGAAGTGACGACGCTGTCAGTTGAATGGGAGAAAGAATAATAAATCAATTTGGAAAAGATTGGGTGTGGGTGTATTTTTATGAGGTGGTATAGCTGAACTGCAGTATCGTGAGCTGGTAATCACAACGACACTGGTTCAAACCCCACGCCGGGCGGAGGTGTTTGTTTTGTGGTTGTTGTTTTGTTGTTGTTATTGTTACTGTCGTTGTTGTTGTTGTTGTTGTTGTTGTTGTTGGCATTCCTATGCTTCATCTCTTCATTGTTAAAAGTTTCTATAAACCTTATTTGTTTCCTGTTTTTGTTGAGTTATTACTTTTTAATTTTTGCTGCAGAACAATTGTATTGTCCTCGCTTCTTTTTTTTTTTTGTTTCTTTTAATTTTCGTGGAATTTGTAACAAAGGCGTCCTGTAAACATCCCTGTTGTGTTGAGTTACCAACGTCTCTAACAATGGAATGAACTCAACTCGTTTCGTGTTCTGTCGATCAATTGGAAATTATTGAGAAAATTGTTTCCCTTTTCTAAGCATCATATGATAGCTGCTGTACGCTATTTGTAAACCAGTGGTTCTAAACCTGGGTTCGATCCAACTCCAAGGCTTCGGTGGAGTCAGCCTCAGGGTTCGGCGGAGGTCAAGACACGCGCAATATGTGTCTATGTTAGGTCTATACTTTTTTTCCAATTACAAAGGAAGGGTTTGGTGTACGCACATTTGAAACTTGCGGGGTTGAAAACCTCCGACAAGGTTAAGAACCAATACTGTAGACGGAATGGAAGTGCCCGTTTTCCCTCTTTCTGTACAAAGAAACTCGAAATTTGCCAAGGGCTTCTCACAAGCTGAAACTGAAAAGGGACAAAACGTATGATTTGCATGCCTACAGTCTCAGTAGGCCTTTCCGGTCTTTGCTTTGGACACGCACCGGTCATGGAAATAGATAATCACCTGTGACTTACATCGGTGCCAAACAATTCAAGTTCATCGTATACAAACTGTACGATAGATGTCACCCTTACCTTCATGACGCTAGAGGAATTTTGCACAGCTTGACGGCTGCTGGCCGTGAGATAAGCGCCTCCTTTTCCTCAAATGTTTTCTAATATCAAACCCTGCGGACTTCAGTATCTTCACTGCGACGCCGGATAGCATTGTCAGGTATCAGTGGGGAGGTCTTGAGAGTAAAGTCGTCGTTACGCAACTTTTCCTCCTTGGACTTTAACTAGACGTAGACAGATGCCAAAAGAGGACGAGAAGAATAAGAATACATTTTCACCAGGAGGAAGATAAAAAGGAAAAAGCGTGCCACCAGAGAACGGTTTGCTTCTGTCTCTTCTGAGGAAAACTCGTGAAGGTGAGACATTGAAAGACAACTTGGAAAGGGTCTTTTTTCACCCTCTGATTGTGATTTTTATTCTCTAAAACAAAATGTAAGCATTTATCGGACTAAAACGAATCAATTTTGCTCCAGTGTCTTTGACTCTGTCTCTGTCTATGTCTCTGTTTCCCTCTGTCTCTGTCTCCGTCTCTCTCTACTTTTCTGTCTCTGTCTCTGTTTCTGCCTCTCTGTCTCTGTCTGTCTCTCTGTCTCTGTCTCTGTCTCTGTCGCTGTCTCTGTCTGTCAGTCTGTCTATATGTCTGTCTGTCTGTCTGTCTATCTCTCTCTCTCTCTCTCTCTCTCTCTCTCTCTCTCTCTCTCTCTATATATATATATATATATATATATATATATATATATATATACATATTTCTCGCTATCCCTTTCCGTTTCTCACCCACCCCCGCTTTCTCATCATGTAGAAGTATATTTAAAGAAATGGCATACAATTCTTCTATCATTGCCGTTTGATTCTTATCATTCAGTTTTTTTTTCATGTAATTCAAAATTAAAATTCAATTACACCTGATTCGTTCCAAGGGAATTTTCCTTGGTTTGGTAACATTCAAGACTTAAAATCACTTGACTAGTTCATTAATTCATTATTTAATCAACAAAATTATAATAAAACCATAATATAATGTAATATGTACATGTGTACACACACTCACCACACACAGACACACACACACACACAAATACGCTCGCTGTTTTTAGAAATCCAAATTCAGCACCATATAAACATGCAAGTTAGTTTGTTGACTATGTAGAATAAATATAGAATGTTTTTATATCCCATATATATAGAATACTTATAGCTATAAAAGAAAAATAGATCAATATATCTAAATTTTATTTTAAAATCTAGAAACTATACTTAAAATGCTTTATAATCTACAAAATGTTTAGCCAGTAGGATTTATAATATATCACATATATATAATACAATGTTTATATACCTATGGAGCTGTTGTTGAGCATCATTGATTCATTTATTTCCTATTACATGTAGTATTATACCTTCTCTTACAGAAAGGATTTTCTGTGTCTTTCACTTTTAGTTATAATGGAGACAATACGTTCACTTTGGTTTGATTGTTTGACTATTTGATTGAGGAGATGGGATGTGTCCTTGAGAATACTTCTGAATTTGTTTAGTGTGCATGTGAAGACCAATTCAGATGTAGATTGTATGATTTTCAGAGTTTGTGTTTGCTTCGTTTCTCGTTCACCAAGATTAATTAAGCTAGACCTCATCAAGTCGCAGGTACTGCTACAAATATGCAATGTTGCTGTTTCTGTGTCCTAGTATTTTATTTCGAAGTCCAGGTGAAAGCAAGGATCAAAATGGGTTTACTAAATTTTGTTCACTGTTACTAAAGCTGTTATTGGCATCTTTGATTAATGTTCACCCTGTCAAAATCACTTAATTCAGTAAACAAAATTATCCAAGTTTTTTAAAGCTTTATAATATATAGGTAATGAAAACATGACGCAAGTATTGCTTGCAGCAACAACAATCTTTTGTCCGACATGCCCCTTGAATTTTAATAGTATCACACCTGATATGTCCCTGTGTGCAATAGGGAGGGAGGTAGATAGTCAATACATAACTGAATAAGAGGAATGTCAGAAGGGGGCTGTTGGAAAATGACGGCGATGGAAAATGTTCAAACTGTGTTTGATTATGCTAGATCAAACTTCCATTGTTTGCAGAACCATGTGTAGCATGGACAGCAATATTGGAATTCTTTCTTTTTTAAGCCAAAGATTGCTTCTTTGTTTTCACTACTCTTGAAATAACAAAATTTGTTTCCAAAATATGACTCGACGATAAATTGACAGGTGAAAAGTTTCCACTGCCATTGAGAACATGACATAATATGATAACTGTACGTGGAAATCACGTAGACCTAGATGGTTGAAACTTTCCAGAAGCAGTTAAACATGTGCATTATACATATTATAGAATAGACTATAAAAGTGATAACGCTTCTGTGAAGAAATACCTTTGAATCATCATGAACTCCTACTATCTTTTTTAAATCCAACTTCAATTCAAGAAGAAAAATCTCTAACTGTGACCCTCTTTGAGATCATTTTTAAAAAGTCCCCTAGCCTTTATGGTTTGGTTGTTTATTTGCTTATTGATCGAGGTTTACCATATGCGTCTCAGGGATCTGGCTAGTGAAAAATGTACCCCTTTAGCTTTAACAAAACAGCATATGCCTATATACAACTGTCTAGGCTTTCTCAATGTCCGCAGAGTATGTAGAACTACATGACATCTCAGTTTTTATCAGTCCTAAGAATGATGGATATGAGATTCTTGCTGTTTTTAGATCAAATAGAAGATTTTCTTCTTCCTGAAACAAAAAAACCAAGCACCCCCTCCCCCCCTCACCCAACACACATTTCATCTACCAGTCTTTGCTCATTTGCATTTTGCTATACAGTGTATCCGAAATCAGCATGTATGATCCTGATTTTTCATATAAAAAAACACCACGTGTTTATACTTGGCATGCTGGCTCTACCATCCATTCGTGTCAGGAAATTCACACACACACACACACACACACACACACACACAACAGGGAGGTCAAGTGATGGAGTCCAAGTTTAAGATCCCTTGGGTGATAGCGGCAATAAAATCTGGTAAAATGTAAACCAAACTTCGAGATTTAATTTACGAGTAATACATGTAGTGGAAAGGGTCACTCAACAAGCAAAACGACGCTTCGGGTTAAGAGGAGGGACTATGAATCATCTGGGAACAAATTATTAGATGAGTTACATTCATCTACCTTGAATTAATAGTCGTCCTCTCTGAGGTTATCTTACAGACACAAATATTACAATGAAAACAGCCCAACTCCTCTTGAGTAAATAATGTGGGTGTGTAGCAATATTGCAACATGTTATGAAGATGTGTGACTGCAACGTTTGAGAGATTCGCGGTTTGACCTGGGATTCTTCATTACAAACAAAGGTCTCAGGTCGTATCTTCTCACTTGGGTGCTCTTGACCTATGTTTTGATTTGAAGTGGTGATTCCCAAACCTTCTGATAAACGACACACTTGTGAGTCTTGCCCACGGTTCTGTAATCGGAAAAACGAAATACAAAGAATTCGTTTACAGCAAATAAAGTGATTAGATTTGCCGAACTGAGGATCACGAGATCCCGGGTTCAAACCCTGGCAAAGCTATGTCCGACGTTGTGTTCCTTGGGTAAGACTCTTTAAACGGATTTTTCCTGCTCGACCCAGGTGAAAATGGGTACAAGAACTTGCTTGGGAGTGAAAATCTGCGTCAGACTAGCGTCCTGTCCAGGAGGTGATTATTATCACATGTACCGCTTCACGCTACAGAAATCAGGATAATCTCTGGCACCATAGGCCGGTATGGCCTTGAAGGAATTTTATTTTCACTTGTTTGTGTTAGATCTATATTATAAGACAAAATTACCGATTTGAAAAAAAAAACAACCCAACCTCCTCCCCGGCAAGAACAAGAATATTATACACACACATACATTAACTAATTTTATTGTCTCAAAATTGTGTCATATTATGACATCTTGGACTTTGCAATAGTGCTCGCTTCTAAGTAGGCCTAAGCATACGCTTCCAATGAAAGCTGCGCTTTCAAGATCGAATCTTATTTGCCTTCGCGCTCAGAAAGAGTTTCAATCCAGCATATGGAACGACAATCGTTGTGGAGGGAAGGGTGACGAAGGGTTGGCAAGAGAGGTATAAGACAATAGGTTTTGTAAAATAATGCTTAAATCTGCATTTCGGTGACTACAGTTTGTTACGGTAATCTTAAATCATTGGAATTAAATCTGCAATCATTATTCTCTCTGGTGTTTAGATCAATATGGTGGTTTATTGATTGTTCTTGTAAAAATAAAATAGGCTTATTGATGTATTGTTCTTGTGGTTAATTCCTTGATGTTCCCATGACATTGATCTTGGGTTCAAATATGAAGTATAAACTGTTCCTTATTGTTTCAGCAACTAACCGATTTAAGGCATGACACTGTATGGTTGTAAATTTTCCAACAATCAGGGTCACCGGAAAATTTCATTCTGCTCCTTTTCCCCTCTCTCACCCTTGTTTACTTTCTATGCTGACACCCTTGGGCGTCGAGACAGTCCTTTAGGGAACCGTCATGTCAAAGTGTTCGACGTTGTATTATCTTTCCTCGTGTCGAATCTATTCGATATGAATATTTGCATTTTAATATTATTCCTGCAAACGTTAAGAGGGGTGTGCACTCTTCTTTTTAAAAAGATTATATTTTCGGTTCGCAATTCAAGAAGGTGTGTGTGGAAAGAGGGGGGTAGATGGATAAATGTGTTCATAAATAGACACATCAATACAAATACGAAACAAAGGAAGACATGTCCCAGACATTAAGATATAGGCTAAATGAAATATAAACAAACAATACAATAAGTGTTTAGCTGGACATTGATTTGGATGTTCGATTCACCTTACACACCTATTACTAAAGAGGTGATCAAATGGTGGAGAGAGCGGGTTAAAAGTGCTATGAAACGAATTAACACAAAACTATTGTTATTTTCACGCTTTTAAAATTTCAGAAATACGCGTATTAACAGAAAATGATTTATTTGATCACTTGGTCAGTATTCATTCTTCTACGTCCGCTTTAGACTACAAATTCAAAATTAAGGGAAGAAACTCTTGGATTGACTCGTTCGTGGATGGTCGATGTATGTCCGATACATATACAAGAACACGACGGAACTTTCACAGGTACATCCATCGTCTATCGAGCTAGGATTTGAACATTGCTTCATGAGGATGATTTTGTTTTCCCCACCTAAAGAAGAGAAACAAAGAAACATAAACATTCCTTAAAGACGGCCAGAAAATGAAACTCAACAAGGTGATAACCACTGAACGCTAAAACAAATCTCACCCCCTACCCACCCCCCCACCCCAACCCACTCGCTGGTCAGGCACATACATCCAACTAAGGGTCGAAATCTCTTCTAGGTCCTTGTGGGGTTCGACTGTCTCTTGACTATTGTGACAGTTTTGTTATCTGGTTGAGAGGCGGGTATCAAGACATTGTACTGAAGGGAATATTCTACTCCTCTTCTCCTCCTGTCGAGATAAACACTTCGCCATACATACATAGGTACATACATACATAGGTACATACGTACTTAGGTACATGCATATATAGGTACATACATACATAGATACATACATAAATACATACATACATACATACATACATAAGTACATACATAGATACATACATACATACATACATACATACATAGATAGATACATACATACATAAGTACATACAAAGATACCTATATAGATACATACATAGATATATGCATAGATCCATACATAGATACATACATAGATGCATACATAAATA
Organism: Doris montereyensis; assembly: GCA_037039925.1. Taxonomy (NCBI): domain Eukaryota; kingdom Metazoa; phylum Mollusca; class Gastropoda; order Nudibranchia; family Dorididae; genus Doris; species Doris montereyensis. The sequence continues at coordinate 1,282 of JAXRKP010000340.1, read as the reverse complement.
CATGGGTACATAAATAGGTACATACATAAATGCATACATAGATACACACATAGATACATACATAGATACATGCATAGAAACATACATAGATACATAGATATGTTCATACACAGATTCATACATAGGTACATACATAGATACATATATAGATACATACATTAGATACATACATACTTACATACATAGATACATACATGTACATACATGGGTACATACATACATGGATAGATAGATAGATACATACATACATACATACATACATACATCCATACATACATACATACCTACATGAATAGGTACATACATAGATACATACATACATTCATAGGTACATACATAGATACATACATACATACATACATACATACATACATACATACATACATACATACATTATGTAATACACATACATACATATATATATAGGTACATATATATATATGTACATACACACCCTAGGTGCTTACATACATAGATACATAAAACATACATATACATAAGTACATACATACATACATACATACATATGTACATACCCTTACATATGTTGCATACATAGGTACATACATACATACATACATACATACATACACATACATACATACATACATAGCATACATCATGTATACATACATACATACATATATACATACATACATATACATATATACATTCATTCATACATACATACATACATACATACATACATACATACATACATACATTCATACATACATACATACATACATACATACATACATACATACATAAATACATACATACATACATACATAGATACATATACATTCACAGGTACATATACTTACATACATATATACATACATACATACATACATACATACATACATACACATATACATACATACATAGATACATACATATATTCATAGATACTGTGCATACATAGGTACATATATACATATGTACATACATACATAGATACATAGATACATTCATATTTACATATATACATACATAGTTACAACATACTTACTTATATACATGCATACATAGGTGCATACATGGATATGTACATAAACACAAACATTAGATACATACACAGATACATACATACATCCATACATAGGTACATACATACATACATACATACATTAATACATACATTACATAGGTACATACATACTTACATACATACATACACACATGGGTACATGCCTTTGCTTACCCTATCTACATACATACATACATACATAAATAGATACATACATACATGCATAGGTACATACATAGATACATACAT
>JAXRKP010000034.1:700989-705989 GCA_037039925.1 Doris montereyensis | reverse complement strand
GTTACCTTTATAATAACAGTAACCAGTGTAGTGACAGTTACCTTTATAATGACATTAACCTTTATAATGCCATTAACCTTTATAATGACAGTAACCTTTATAATGACATTAACCTTTATAATGACAGTAATCATTATAATGACATTAACCTTTATAATGACAGTAATCATTATAATGACATTAACCTTTATAATGACATTAACCTTTATGATGACATTAACCTTTATAATGCCATTAACCTTTATAATGACAGTAATCATTATAATGACATTAACCTTTATAATGACATTAACCTTTATGATGACATTAACCTTTATAATGCCATTAACCTTTATAATGACAGTAATCATTATAATGACATTAACCTTTATAATGACATTAACCTTTATGATGACATTAACCTTTATAATGACATTAACCTTTATAATGACATTAAGCTGTATAATGACATTAACCTTTATAATGACAGTAACCTTTATAATGACAGTAATCATTATAATGACATTAACCTTTATAATGACATTAACCTTTATGATGACATTAACCTTTATAATGACATTAACCTTTATAATGACATTAACCTTTATAATGCCATTAATCTTTATAATGACAGTAACCTTTATAATGACAGTAATCATTATAATGACATTAACCTTTATAATGACATTAACCTTTATGATGACATTAACCTTTATAATGACATGAACCTTTATAATGACATTAACCTTTATAATGACATTAACCTTTATAATGACATGAACCTTTATAATGACATTAACCTTTATAATGACATTAACCTTTATAATGACATTAACATTTTTAATGACAGTAACCTTATAATGACATTAACCATTATAATGACAGTGACCATTATAATGACATTAACCTTTATAATGACATTAACCTTTATAATGACATTAAACTTTATATTGACATTAACCTTTATAATGACATGAACCTTTATAATGACATTAACCATTATAATGACATTAACCAGCATAATGACATTAACCTTTATAATGACATTAACCTTTATAAGGACAGTAACCATTATAATGACATTAACCTTTATAATGACAGTAACCAGTGTAGTGACAGTTACCTATATAATAACAGTAACCAGTACAGTGACAGTTACCTTTATAATAACAGTAACTATTATAGCGACAGTTACCTTTATAATGACAGTAACCAGTACAGTGACAGTTACCTTTATAATAACAGTAACCAGTGTAGTGACAGTTACCTTTATAATAACAGTAACCAGTATAGTGACAGTTACCTTTATAATAACAGTAACCAGTACAGTGACAGTTACCTTTATAATAATAATAACCAGTATAGTGACAGTTACCGTTATAATAACAGTAACCAGTATAGTGACAGTTACCTTTATAATAACAGTAACCAGTATACCTCATTTTATAATAACAGTTACCTTTATAATAACAGTAACCAGTAAATAATGAAAATAAATGTAAGTATGTGGAAGCTTAAACCAGTAAATGTATCAATGCTTTCATTTGCCAATGATTTAGTTCTGTTTGGAAAATCAGTAAGTGATTATCAATCGACATATCAACATTATGAATAATGAATTAAATAAAAGAGGAATTAGAGTAAATGCAAAAAACCAAAAATAATGCTAGTAACTAGGGAATGACATAAAACACAAAATCTTAAATTGGGCAGGGGAGAATTTAGAACATAAGTTCAAAGCTACAATTACCAATGAGTAATGATTAACTCAAATGACATTAACTTTATAAATCAACCTTAGAATCAAAAAAGGCAGGGGCAATGTATTAACCATATAGGAAAGGCATTTGTAGGTAAAGCTATAAGAATTGTCAACATTAAAAACCAAAATGGCAGTATACAATGACAGTTTATTGTTCTACTCTCCTCTATGGCAAGACATGAAATCTGACATTAACCTTAATGACATTACAATGACATTAACATTTTTAAGACAGTACAGGCAGCTGAAATGACAGTGAAATATCTAAGAAGAGTATTAAGGGATAAACTAAAAGAGACAAAATCAGAAACACAACAATAAGAGATCAAACCAAAGCATTATGGCATAAATTAACTATAAGATAAAAACAAATCAATTGAGGTGTTTGGTCATGTAATAACAGAATGAATGACAATAGAATAGCTAAATCAGTGACAGTTACTTTATAATGCTTAAGCCCAAGATAAAAGACCAAAGTGCAGACCTCGGAGAAAGTGGGAAGAAGATATAACAGTAAATTTGAAGTTTTTATGGAAGGCCTTTATAAATTGAAATGCCATTAACCAGTTTTGAAGGAATCTATTATAGATGACAGGCTTAAATTTACAGGGCATCTTTATAGAGAAAGATCATATAGTGTAAATAGATAAATAAATACATAAATTTTAATATGAAGTTACATTTATAAGGAGAAGGTATAATGACAGGAACCAGTATAGTGTCAGTATGTATGATGACAGTTGTAATTATGGAGATACGGAAATTTTTTATAGTGACATCCAGGTCTCAGCAAACCATCTGTTCACTCACACTCATCTGATTTCGAACAGGAAACTCACTGTTTCCTATCACAATCTAGTTATAGCTCACCTATAGATCCATCTAAAACTAACACACCAACCTGCTACTCTCAAAATCTTAACTCTACTATCTCTCCTTGTGGAGGGACATACAATTACTGATTATAATACAATATCTGACTCTATCTCTACTTCGCGTCATGCCAGGAGGTTTCGATCAGGAAACTCACTGTTCCTCCACAATAGCCACAGCTTACTTATAGAAAATCAACCACCAATCTGTCTATTATCAAAAACCTAACTCACCTCGCCTTACGGAGGGACGTAAATAACTGATTATATAATATCCCACTTCTCTCCTTTGAAAATCGTCACGCGCCAGGGGGTTATTTATCCCAGCGAATTACTTAATAGAAAATCAATACCATTCAAACCAATGAACCTGAATATATCAATGGGGAGAACACTATGCCCAGTGCCAATATAAACTTCAATGACACAGTAAGGCACTCTCGGGACAAAGACTACCGGCCAAGCAAACGTCATAAGCCCAGGGGGGAAACCAGGCTCGAACAATCTCAGAGGAGGCCATTTATCACAATAAATTCATAATATCATTCAAACTAATGAACTTGAATATATCAGTAAAGAAGAACACTTTACCTAGTACCAATAGAAACATCAATGGCACAGGAATGCGCTATCGGGAGAAAAACTAACGGCCAAGCAAACGCCATAAACCCAGGGGCAGGCTCGAATAAACTCAAAGAGGAGGTTATTTATAATAACGAATTCCTAATCTTATTTAAACTTAAACCAATAGAGAACACAATGGCACGAAGGGGTTAACCCTCAGATAACCAATAAAAAACCTCGGCCCAACCAGATGCTATAAGCTCGAGAAAACGGCGAGACTCAGAGTAACCAGTAGAAAAGACCAATGGCACAAGGTGTAAACTTGAAAAGAAAGAGCTATCTAAACTTCGCTCGACGGAACCCAACGGGAAACCAGGCTCGGCTTCTCAGAGGAGGTCATTTACAAAAACTAATTCAAAATCCTATTTAAACTTAAACCAGTAAGGAACACAATGGCGCAAAGGGGTTCAACTCAGATAAAAACCTCGGCCCAGCCAAATGCTATAAACGCGAGAAAACGACGAGACTAAGAATTAACCAATAGAAAAAGACAAATGGCCCAAGGTGGGTAAACTCAGAAGAAAAAGCCTCTCCTTTGCTCAACGAAGCCCAACGGGGAAAACCAGGCTCGATTAAACTCAAAGAAGACCATTTATAACAAATAACTTATAATCCTATTTAAACTGAAAACCATTAAAGAACACAACGGCACAAAGGGATAAACTCTCAGATAAAAAACCTCGGCCCAGCCAGATGCTATAAGCTCGAGAAAACGGCGAGACTAAGAGTAACCATTAGAAAAGATCAATTGCGCAAATTGCATATCCTTTAAAAAACTTGTTACCAAGCGAAATGCTATGGGCTCAAGAAAAAATAACGCGAAGCTCGACGAATCTCGACCAGCCTGAAAGAAATAACACTAAAGTGTACAAATAACCAACGATCTCAACGTAACAGATTTAATATCCTTGAATCACCCTATGGATCTAGATCCATCTAAGGCACAGGATGGGGGAAAAGCAAACACATGGGGGAAAACCCCTTCATCAGTGTCAGAAGGCCATCCGACCCAGGAACTGACTAGATACAATAATGACATCTACAAGACTAGATCCTAAATCGGTGGTGTTCAGAGGAGCAAACACCTTTTCCTAGTGCAGGACAACAGGTACTGACCAGGTAAACAATACCCTAGATACAAAATTGATCATTATATGTGAAATAATCGGTGACGACATATGACCCTAGAGCTCAAGGTGTTTAGAACCATAATGAAGGAACTGGCGCCAAAAACAAAATAGCTCCCAACCACGACGAATGCAACAGTGCAAATCAACAATAAGGAGGGAACTCTAAAAACGGAGCAGATTTTTAGGAAAACAACCAAAACTCCTAAACGGAGCAGACTTCAGAAAACTAACCAAGACTCGACCCTGAAGGAAAATGCAGGACACCAACCAAGATCAACGAAGGAAAACGGAGCAGATTCCTTTTGGCTAAGCCAAACCTGAAAGCAAAAAGAGGAACTCGACTAGACTTGGCCTGGAGGCAAAGGGAAACCACTAGATTAAACTTTGAAGGCAAAGGGAAACTACTGACTAAACTGAGGACAAGGGAGACTACTGGATTAAACATGAGGACAAAGAGGGAAACCACTGAATTGAGATCATTTTTACCAGACAGAAGATAGTTTCCAAACCAGGGGGGGGAAGGGTTCAAACTAGGCTAGACTAAGCCCGAGGTTTCTGAGGGAAAACTAGATCTAAACCAGAGATGGGGGGAGACTAGATCTAAACCAGGGATGGGGGAAAACTAGACCTAAA
>JAXRKP010000034.1:693489-695989 GCA_037039925.1 Doris montereyensis | reverse complement strand
GAGATTTTAATTTAAGATTAATTCTCATTAAAACAAGTAAAAGAATGTTTCTTTCATATCGTCACTTAGATGAAATCATCAATCCAATATATAAATCAATTAATTATCTCAATTTATGATTTTATTTGTGTCTATTTTAAAGATAATTTACACTTTTCGTGTCTCGTATTTCACCATATCATTCATTTCATTTTAAGAAAAGGGGGAGAGAGATTTTTCTAAAGTTTTGAATTGTGAGCTGACACTTAAACAAATAAAAAGGGAGAGATCTAAATTATGCACATATAAACCGTGGGCTTGAATTTTCTACAAGAAAACGAAGGACTAAATTGACCTTATCTTTGATACTGAGAGATAATAAAACTCAGTATTTCAAATCTTACATTGATGCATTTTACTAAAGGTTTTTCTCTAAACCAAACGTTGTGATTTTCAAAAGGGAGTTGCATTGCGTATCGTTAAAAAACATTTACGTAAATTCTGAATCATTGCATTGTTATTGAAAATTGTGATAAATAAATTACCATGACAAATAGTGAAAGAATCATTGTATATGCATTTATAATGATAGGAACATTGTGAATACATTTATGGCCACAACGAATGTTTTCCCATTTGTCCCCTAGTTTGATTGATAAATAGATTACCGAGTGAAACTGTGAAGAAGAGTTATTATGAGTGCATTTATAACATTAATGTTTTATTATTTTTTTCAAATTGTCAGCTTGCATCCATGGGATCTAAGATTGGCTACCCTGATGTCTTGTTCGACGATGAAAAACTCAACAAAATGTACAAAGAGGTCAGTTGAAAGAAAATAAATATATTGATTGTTAACCGATCTTCCTCTAAGCTGTGCGCATGTATACGCGTGCGTGCATCAGGGAGAAAAGGTCGCACAGTTTAACAAAGACTGCGCACACCAAGGAAATTCAACAGCATGCATAAGAATTTTAAAAACAATATTTCTTTGCAAATAATTGGGATTTATTCGTCACGCAGACATTTTCTTTTTTTGTTTTTTTTGTTTGTTTTGGGGGTTTTTAATGTTTGTATTAATTGACTTTCGATGAGTATGGTTTGCTTATAATTATTGATTACAGACCCTGAACTTGTCCCCAGTTTTGTGATTTTGTTTCATGTGCTTTTCTTTTACAGATTTCATCTAATGAAAAACATTTTTTGAAAATGTCCTCTCAAAATCAAAGTACAGTGCGCATAAAACTATCAGAAATCTGAGACAAGAGAGGAATAAAGATGAGTATGTCACACATTTCAATGTCTTTTCGTTTTTTTTTAAATATTTAGACACAATTCTTAGTATTTTTTTCAAATTAGACCTTAATTGACATGATATATCTACATGTATACATCACATTGGATCAAAGAGACTTTCTATTTTGTATGAAATCAGTCTTTTTGGGGGACATCTTTAGCCTAGTGCAGTGACTCTTAATCTGGGATCTAAATGGATCAAATCGAACCCAAGGGGTTCCGAGAGTCAGTCTCAGGGTTCCACTTATTTGTCTGTTACATTTCTAACAAGCATGTCCCACCCAGGGGGATATCAAGTACGATTATTAGATCGGGTCAATCTTTGATACTGAGGTTACGTAGTCAGGTTGGAATGGTACTATTTCTACTTTTTAAAATTATAAGACCTGTTCAAAATGGTGGCTTAGGTTATATATGAAAATGCTATTCAAACTCAAAGACAGCGAAGCAATAAAATACTCAAAGGTTAACCGTCACTTTTCTACTAAATGGCAATGATCTTTGGATCATTTAGAACCTACATGCAAAATATGGTTACTCTCAGTGGCCTAGTAACAGAGCCTTTGGTGAACAAAGAACAACAAACTCAATATTATAGAAAGAGATTACGAAGGGTTTCGGTGAACAAAGAACAACAAACTCAATATTATAGAGATAGATTACGAAGGTTTCGGTGAACAAAGAACGACCAACTCAATATTATATATAGAGAGAGAGATTATGAAGGGTTTCGGGGAACAAAGAACAACCAACTCAATATTATATGTAGAGAGATTATGAAGGGTTTCGGGGAACAAAGAACAACCAACTCAATATTATATATAGAGATAGATTACGAAGGGTTTCGGTGAACAAAGAACGACCAACTCAATATTATATATAGAGATAGATTACGAAGGGTTTCGGTGAATACACGTGCGAAATTTGCGAGGTTCAATACCTCCAACACGGTTAAGAATCACTCACTGGCCTAGTGGTTAGGCTGTCCAACCTGGCATGCTGAGGTCCTCCTGGTTTCCGAACCCTAGCAAAGCTAGGCCCGACGTTCTTTCCTTGGGAAAGACACTTAACACACATTTCCCGACTCGACCTAGGTTCCAATGGGTACCAGCATCAGTTGGCATGTAAAACTTACGATAAACTAAATGCCTTGTACAGAAAGCGATTGTACAATCAACAGTTCTGGTTTAAGCTATAGAATTAGGGATATGCTCCAGCTCTATGA
>JAXRKP010000034.1:595989-685989 GCA_037039925.1 Doris montereyensis | reverse complement strand
CAAAGCAATTGACTCATTCTCAAAAGGTGGCACTATTTTCATGTGGCACTATTTTCATGTGGAACTATTTTCTTCTTCATATTTAAAAACATATCTTTTGTGTAAAATTCAAAACCTATGATGCCCTACAATATGAACAATCACGAATTGAAGAAATATCGCTGGTTGTGTAACTAGTGTCATAATTATGATGGTATAGTCGTACATGTCTGTCCTATTTGTAAGCAAAGGTTTGTTATCTTTATAAACAGACATTAATCAAGACTTCTTGATAATTTTCAGGCCTATCGCAATTTTATAAGCAGAAGAGGATCGGAGGAAGCTCGGTTACCTGGCTTGAGTCTAAATCACAATCAGATTTTCTTTGTCAGCTATGCGCAGGTGATTATGAAACATAAGTTTTAAAAATACATGTATTACATTAGATATTTGTACTTGAATTTCCTCAAAGTTGTAGTTACATTTCATATTCGTAACACCACTGACCACTTACTATCTTGAATTATCATTGCGAGATGAAAATTGTCAGTGTCAGTATATAACAATAATTTCTTTTTCTCATTTCTATTCACTTTATTTGAATTAATCAAAGACGTTTCGTTTTGTTGTTGTTGTTGTAATTGTTATAATTGTTGTAACTGTTGTTGTTGGGTTTTTTTAACGTATTCTATTTAGACATTTATTTATTTATTGAATACACTTGGATTTCCATGTTATCCATTTCATTTTCAATTATATCTACAAAGTGAGAAAATTGCCCTCCTTGAACGACTAAGACATGCAAACAATAATATATGTCTTGAAAGGATTTTTATGACAGACTCAGTATGTCAATTCATGAAAGCACTCATGATAGACTAAGTCTGTCATGAAATGATTTATGAAAGACTAAGTATGCCATTAAAAATGATTTATGATAGACTAAGTAGGTTATGGAATTATTTATGATAGACTAAGTAGGTCATGAAATGATCTATGATAGACTAAGTAGGTCATGAAATGATTTATGATAGACTAAGTAGGTCATGAAATAATTTATGAAAGACTAAGTATGTTATGAAATGATTTTTATGACAGACTCAGTATGTCAATTCATGAAAGCACTCATGATAGACTAAGTATGTTATGAAATGATTTATGAAAGACTAAGTATGCCGTTAAAAAATGATCTATGATAAACTAAGTAGGTTATGGAATTATTTATGATAGACTAAGTAGGTCATGAAATGATCTATGATAGACTAAATATTTCATGAAATGTTTTATGATAGACTAAGTATGTTATGAAATGATTTATGATGGGTTACATATTTCACAAAATGATTTATAATAGCTTAAGTATGCTATGAGATGATTTATGATAGTCTAATTATGTCATGATATGATATGTGATAGGTTAAATATATTACAAACTGATTTCTAATAGGCTAAATATGCCATGAAAGATTTATGATAGCCTGATTATGTCATGATATGATTTATTTATGACATCTGACAGGCTACATATGTCATACTAAGTATGTCATGAAACAATTTAGGATAAACTAACTTCTATTTTTGTGTGATTTCCTCAGGTGTGGTGCGCAAAATATAGGGAGGAAGCTAAGAAACATACGTTGGCGTTTGGAAAGCACACGCCAAACCCATACAGGTAAAGAATCGTCCATATTTTCTTATTAAAATGTAATATATAATCGGTACATCATTTTCTTCTTAAAGGCTTTTCTTAATATGAATGCAAGACTGCTATGTCAATCATTAAATTTCTGTCGCATTGTTGGGATCTATCGATGTACCAAGTTAAAAGTACACATAATATTAGAAATCTTTGATGATATTGTGATTGCCACTAAAAGCTGCAAGCACCATTCATCATTTGATCTTAATATATGGCTCTACAAGTTATAGAAAAAGAACTCAAATAAGTATATGAATAATTACATTATCTGAATGTTCGGTCGGGTGGGGGATGGGAGGGTGTATACAATCATGAAATATAAGATTATAAATTGTTTGCTGCCTTTTTGAGTTTGCTGACTAGTTAGTACTTATTTCTAGAAAAAGAATATAAATTTGGATCCATCATAATTAATGCAAATTGGCGTTTTATATTTCAGGGTTTACGGAAGTCTTCAGAACTCTAAGGAGTTTGCAGATGCCTTCAATTGCCCTCTAGGAAGCAGAATGAATCCCATGCAAAAATGTATTCTCTGGTAAAAGTACAAAATTCCACGGTCTCAGGTAAAAAGCTGAGGGTTATTGAACTGGAAGAAGATTGAGTTGATTCCATACCCTGCTCACTTCCTTGCCATCCGATCCCCTTCAAAGTTGGAAAACAGAAAATAAAAGATAAGACATCTGATGACCATCAAATGTTACCAGTCATTTCATTTAGCGACAAATTTAAGTAATTGCAATTGAGCAACGTAATATAAAACATTTACAAAACATTGAAGGAAAATACAGACAACATATATCAACCAAGACCATGATTTCGGAAATTTGAGATGGACTCGAAATCACCTCCATCAAAAATCCTATGTGAAAGAGAAAAACGTATGTTAGCAATAAATTATGTGATTATTGGTACACTAAATTGATGCGATTAAGATTTTTGACGTTATGGAATAGATCTAGATTTTTTTATACATAAAATTTAATCAACCAGAAAACAAATTATCCTGTTTTTTTCTCTCTGATTCACATACTTAATTGAATAATGTTTTAGAATTTTTAAGATACGAATTGCTGTTGGCTGTTTGGTAATGGGAATAATGAAAATCCAGATAGTGTATGGTCATATTCACCTACGAATTTTCCTTCAAATGTGTGAATTAATTTATTTTTTCTGGAAGATGAATTTTGATACACATAAATGTGGACAGATCTAATCAGTCTTACTGGACCTATGTGGGTTTTTAAAATAGCTACATTTTGATTAATCTTAAGCTATCCAATTAGATGAACTGACTGATTACAACCAACTATTACAGCAACATTATATTGCATTGAGAATATTTTGTATTATTATACAACTAATGCAATTAGCAGAGAACCGATTCCAGTTAAGTCAGTCATCTTCAATAAGCTGGTATGATATATTATTACACTCATAATTGATAAAAATGTGCCTACTATTCATCTGGGTTTTTGTTTTCGTTTGAGCGTGGTGAAAGCAATAAATATTGTTTGAATTGTTTAGTCAGTTCTTGGCTTCTTGACTGTATTGCAAGTACCGTATTCTGCACTCTCTATAAAGCAATATCATTCTCATTATTACCTTACAGTTGACAAGTTGGAGTGTTTCTATACAGTTTTGTGATTCACATGATCTCTGATTTTGTTCCTTGATTTACATTCTATATTCATCCATTGAATTTTTGTCAATTTTGTTCCTGTCTGTTGCATCAAGCCTTATGGATACATCTTCCTTTTCCACGTGTAACCATACGTTACCTAAAAATCTATATGTCATACATCATTTGTACTGTTATAGTGTAAGACAGATTTTAAGGATTTCATTGTCTTTCCCCATTTCATTTTTATTGATACATGATATGTCATTGTATAATTTAATTGCTCTGTGCTTTATTCAGACAAGTAAATAGGATAATTATTTTTGTATCTAAAGCACTATCAAAATAACGACCGTTCTAGTCTACAAGGCGAACCACAGCAAATTGAATATACAAGACAGTATCATGGAAAACTTTAGACAGTTGTCAATTTTCTATTGAAAATATCAGATAATACCTTTTTGCCCACCAATACAATATTTATGGATAGCCATCAACAAAAGCATGAAACCAGGCTGCCAGTCTGTCAGCTTGACGTAGACCAGGTAACACATGGCAACTCGTATCTAAGGGTAATTAATTCTTGCAAAATGGAATTCTTAATCTAAAATACTGATTTCTTGTTTGTTATCTCTGTATGTCTAAACTCTTGAAATAAAATAAAAAGATCTCTTATAGTTTTGCCATAATATCATGTTCATATCTTATACACGAATTCCATATTCATGAAAGTGTATTTGTTTCGTGAATGATTGTGTCCTTGTTTTTTTGTTTTTTTGTTTTTCTTTATAATTTATAGAAACTACACAATGCAGGAATACGTTTACATCCATCTTCACGGACGCAAATCTCTTCTATTGCTTATTTTAAAAAACAGATTTTCATGTAATCTAATATCTGGCTTCAAAAGATTAGTATTTTTTTTATTATTTACAAAACAATTCTATTGAAATCATTCAATTCATTCAATTGAGACACACTGATTTAACACTCTGTGTAATATTTGTGACAAGGCACTGAGACTGTGTATTGGCTCCAAGTGCATGTAATAGCTAATCAATTTGATTAAACAGGTTTGGAAAAAGTTTTGTTTATTTTTCTTTTGTAAAATTTTTTGAAAGTATAACTTCCATTATGAATTTTTATAATAAAGCAATTATTATTACCATCATAAGTGAGAAGCATTTTTTTTTCTTCCGAAAATGTTCAGTTGTGAAAATTGTATGCTTTGTTCACCCCTTTATTTTTAAAAAAACTTGTATGTTTCCTTGTACAGTTTTATTATTTCTTCATGAAGAGAAATATCCAGTGTACGTCAACTTTCAAGCAAATAAATACTTTTGAAATTGTATGTCTATTTATTATAGTTAACTATCAATCTAAGTTTCCTTTTGCTTACATTTGTCTCATCTAATTTATGCATTCCTTACTTTTGTTTACATCTTTGTGGAATAAACCTTTTTATTTTTATCTTTACTTTATTATTTAGGTTGAAGCTGCCTTCACTCTTTTATATTTTTTTACATCTTGGAGGGAATAGAATAGAAAATATTGACCAATTTCAGGAGAAGAATGCAAATGAGACTACTACATTTATCTTTGTCGATGTTTAGAAAATACGATGCATTCAAATCTTACATCTCTGTCTGTCTGTCCGACTGTCCATCTGCCTGTATGTTTGTCTGTCTGTTTGTCTGTCTGTCTGTCTGTCTGTCTGTCTGTCTGTCTGTCTCTCTCTCTCTCTCTCTCTCTCTCTCTCTCTCTCTCTCTCTCTCTCTCTCTCTCTCTCTCTCTCTCTCTCTCTCTCTCTCTCTCTCTCTCTCTCTCTCTCTCTCTCTCTCTCTCTCTCTCTCTCTCTCGTATACAGTTTATTAATTCATTTTAATTTTATTCTCAATAAGGATGCCTGTACCAGTGTGCTGAGATGCATTACATTTTTTAAATTATTTAAGAGTATGAGCTGTTATCGTGTGTGTTTCATTTAGTGGAGAGCATATTTATAGGCCATGTATTTTCCTCAATTCTAATTACCCTCTGATGAAGTACTAATAACTGATCAAGTGACTATGAAAGAAATAATTCATATGTCATTGCTGTATCAGCAAAGTGCCTATGACGATAAATTAATTTATGACTTCCCTAAATATAATCTGTATTATAACACAATATGATACTGTATGGTTCATTTACTCAGTTCTTTCATTTAACTCTCAATAGATTTTCTTTGCTTTTTCTTTATAAGTTCTTTGAAATGCTGTATGAATTTTAAATCTGTGTATGTAAACGTTTAGTGTTATATTGAGTTTATAAATAAAATTAGTCTTTATGAAAGGTATTATTGTGATTAGTTTGTGCCTTTTTGTTCACGAATTTTATGTTTGATACTGTTGATTTCATGATAGTAGCAGAAGTGTATCTTTGTATAAAGATTAGAATGGATTTATAGCCTTATCCCCGCATAAATGCAGACCCTGCAGGCTATTTCATTCAAAGTCCTTCTCAACTCTCCGGGGAGCATACAGTACATTAGTCTATTGGGCACTGGGTATTCTGATAAGATCTTTCTCTGCCTTTAGCTGGATATTCATTCACACCTGAGTCAAGTGGGGAAATTAGAGTGAATTACCTTTCCTAAGAGTACAACGTTGTGGGAAAAAACCCCACCCGTGCCAGCCGTGGGGTTTGAACAAGTATGGTCATGATTGCAAGCTCACAAGACGACGGTACGGCTACAACGCCTCTATGCAAACATTGTACTACAACACCTCTATGCAAATATTCTACTACAACACCTCTATGCAAACATTCTACTACAACGCCTCTATGAAAATCCTACTACAAATGCAAATTCTACTACAACACATCTATGCAAACATTCTACTACAACGCCTCTATGCAAACATTCTACTACAACACCTCTATGCAAACATTCTACTACAACGCCTCTATGCAAACATTCTACTACAACACCTCTATGCAAACGTTCTACTACAACTCCTCTGTGCAAATGTTCTACTACAACTCCTCTATGCAAACACAAAATGTTCTACTACAACGCCTCTATGCAAACATTCTACTACAACGCCTCTATGCAAACATTCTACTACAACATCTCTATGCAAACATTCTACTACAACACCTCTATGCAAACATTCTACTACAACGCCTCTATGCAAACATTCTACTACAACACCTCTATATGTACAACGCCTCTATGCAAACATTGTAAACGCCTCTATGGAAACAAATGCAAACATTCTACTACAACACCTCTATGCAAACATTCTACTACAACTCCTCTATGCAAACATTGTTCTACTACAATTGTACTACAACGCCTCTATGCAAACAAATGTCCTACTACAACACCTCTATGAAAATGTTCTACTACAACTCCTCTATGCAAATGTTCTACTACAACGCCTCTATGCAAACGTTCTACTACAACTCCTCTATGCAAACATTCTACTACAACACTTCTATAAAGAATGAAAATTCTACTACAACTCCTCTATGCAAACATTCTACTACAATCCTCTATAAAAACATTCTACTACAACACCTCTATGCAAATGTTCTACTGCAACGCCTCTATGCAAACGTTCTACTATAACTCCTCTATGCAAACATTCTACTACAACACCTCTATGCAAACATTCTACTACAACACCTCTATGAAAACATTCTACTACAACACCTCTATGCAAACATTCTACTACAACGCCTCTATGCAAACATTCTACTACAAATGCAAACGTTCTACTACAACGCCTCTATGCAAACGTTCTACTACAACGCCTCTATGCAAAATTCTACTACAACTCATCTACAAACGTTCTACTACAACTCATCTATGCAAACATTCTACTACAACACATCTATGCAAATGTTCTACTACAACACCTCTATGCAAACATTCTACTACAACGCCTCTATGCAAACATTCTACTACAACACATCTATGCAAACGTTCTACTACAACTCATCTATGCAAACATTCTACTACAACTTATCTATGCAAACGTTCTACTACAACATGCAAACATTCTACTACAACGCCTCTATGCAAACATTCTACTACAACGCCTCTATGCAAACATTCTACTACAACTCATCTATGCAAACATTCTACTACAACACCTCTATGCATTCCACTAAAACACCTCTAAGCAAACGTTCTACTACAACACCTCTATACAAACATTCTACTACAACGCCTCTATGCAAACATTCTACTACAACGCCTCTATGCAAACATTCTACTACAACACCTCTATGAAAACATTCTCTATGAAAAAACATTCTACTACAACACCTCTATGAAAACGTTCTACTACAACGCCTCTATGCAAACATTGGACTACAACCTCTATGCAAACATCTATAAAAACGTTCTACTACAACACCTCTATGAAAACATTCTACTACAACACCTCTATGCAAACATTGGACTACAACGCATCTATAAAAACATTCTACTACAACGCCTCTATGAAAACGTTCTACTACAACACCTCTATGAAATCTTTCTACTACAACGCCTCTATGAAAACGTTCTACTACAACTCATCTATGCAAATGTTCTACTACAACGCCTCTATGCAAACATTCTACTACAACGCCTCTATGCAAATGTTGGTCTACTACAACTCCTCTATGAAAACGTTCTACTACAACGCCTCTATGCAAACATTCTACTACAACGCCTCTATGCAAATGGTCTACTACTACAATGCCTCTATGCAAATGGTGTACTACAACGCCTCTATGCAAATGTTCTACTACAATGCCTCTATGCAAATGGTGTACTACAACACCTCTATGCAAATGGTGTACTACAACACCTCTATGAAAATGGTGTACTACAACACCCTCTATGCAAATGTTCTACTACAACACCTCTATGCAAATGGTCTACTACAACGCATCTATGCAAATGGTGTACTACAATGCCTCTATGCAAATGGTCTACTACAACGCCTCTAAGAAAACGTTCTACTACAACGCCTCTATGCAAATCGTTCTACTACAACACCTCTATGAAAACGTTGTACTACAACTCATCTATGAAAACGTTGTACTACAACACATCTATGCAAATGTTCTACTACAACGCCTCTATGCAAATGTTCTACTACAACTCATCTATGCCTCTATACAAGTGTTCTACTACAACTCCTCTATGCAAATGTTCTACTACAACTCTTCTATGCAAATGTTCTATTACAACTCCTCTATGCAAATGCTGTGCGTGATTTCTGAAGGTTGTGAGAAGATTGAACTTTAATGTTTTCTTTAATTGATCATCCAGCACAAATGATTTCCAAGGGATCCTCATATGAAAATATTTAAACGAGACTTCTGAGTTGTTAAGTTGTAGGTGATCTCCCCACCCCCACCCCCTATCTTCATGACAAGTAGATACTAGATTCAGGATCAGGAATAGCTTTTCACGCACTTGTGCGCTTTTACCTACACACACTCACGCATGCACCTACACGCCCGCACGCACACACACACACACACACACACACACACATATACTGACACAATTTCAAGTAAATATTTCAATAACCATGATTTAAACCCGAGACCTCCAGTCTATGCCAAGCAAATAAACATTGGACACCATGATTTTCACCACGTCTGATTCAGGCAAGCATTATGAAGGATTCTTTTTATTGCCATTTATTTATTTTCGTTCACTGTTTATTATTCCATGACCCTCATCAAGCCATGAACAAGTCTACATGAATATGATGATAATAATCACACTGTGAGTGGTTCTATAGAGATTGATTTGATTTGATTTGTGATTTTACCCACATCCACAACTAAAGTGATCTCGAGGTTTTTGGCATGATTTTTTTAAGATTTTGCCTAGACTGTCCTGTAAACAGCCAAATGATCTTTAACAATCACACGGGACCTCCTTTTTATCCTCCGATGGGACAAGATGTCAATTAACCTACCTGGACCAGGGCGAACCCTTTGCCCCTGGACCACATAGTTCCCCGTTTATAGAGGAGAAAGCAGGGTGCTTTTATGTACAGTCAAACTCTTTTCAAAAGGTTATCGAGTGCAGCAAGCTGCCAAGCTACAATTGGCATGATTGACACAAAAGTAAAGAGAGGAAAAGATGATTGGTCTAGTATGTCTTTTTAAACGATGTCCACAATAGGTGGTGATTTCAAAGGAAGGGACTCGGTAGTCCAAAGGCAAGGTGTCGGCCTCTTGACCAAAAGGTAGTGGGTTCGAGCTCCGACAAAGGTTGAAAACCGGTCTCGATTGTTTTCGAACAAAATCTTCCCGCCTAATGCAGGCAGCTGAATCCACACCTAGTCCCATCGGAGATGGACGATAAAAAGGAGGTCCCGTGTGCTAATCACAACACTCTGTGCACGTTAAAGATCCCTTGGCTATTTACAGGGCAGTCAGGTCAAAAGAAAAAAAGATCCTACCAAAAACGCCGTAATCACCTTAGCTGTTGATGTGATGTGGGTAAATCAAATCAAATCAAATCAAACGATTTTAGAGGAGAGAAAGGATAAAACTAGAAGAGGAAATAAAGCTCATTTATCAGTATAATATCAACATGCTGAATAATGGATTAAATAAAAGAAGAATGAAAGTAAAAGCAAAGAAAACAAAGTTATCTACGAGTAATGATTAACTTAGAGGGGAAAACTAAGAGAAGAAATAAGGCAATGGCGATATATAACCGTCTAGGAAAGGCATTTGTAGGTAATTAAGAATTGTTAACAAAAACCAAAATGACTGTATACAACACAGTTCATTGTCCTACTTTATTCTATTGCAATGAAAGCTGGACAATAGGAAATACAGTACAGTACAAGAAGAGTAGTAGTGAAAACTAAAATAGATAATATAAGAAACACAATAATAAGAGATCAAACCAAAACAGATGGCATAAGAACTAAGATTTGTCTATAAACTGATTTATCTAGAATTTTTAATTATTTTTTTTTTATTACTTTTTTTATTACTTTTTTTATTTTATTTTATGTATATCGTTTTACCGCACTATCGATTTACTCATCTTTATATATTTTCTCCTAAACTCTAAACATTTAATGATTAACTTGAGTTACATTTGTTTTTAATTTAAATGTATTGACGTATTCTTTTATTTTCCAAACGGAAATTATGATAACACAAGTAAAATTTCCTTTTTTTAAAGGATCAGTAAAATGATTGAATTGAAAAAGATAGAAATAAATCAACTCTGGTGGTTTGGTCATGTAAACAGAATGAATGATAATAATAGAACAGGAAAATCAGTATACAGAGCTAAAACTCAAGGTAAACGACCAAAAAGCATACCTCGAGGAAAGTGGGAAGAAGATATAAAAGAAGCACCAAAGCAAAGAAATTTAATTTTCACAGCAGGGAGCAAAAAATGTCACGATTGGTTGTACATGTATTATATTTTTGTTTTGTTTCGCTGTGGGTTATTTGATGTCATTTAGTTTTGCTTTGTGTGTTTTTTGGATGTCTTTATTGTTTTTGTTTGTCTTTTTTTTTTTACTTTTTATTTTGTTGTATTTTTGTTTTTGCTTTTTTTGTTGTTGTGTTGGGGTTTTTTTTCTTTCTTTAACAATTCGTTTTCAAATCCCTAGATAAAAATAGAAGTCGTATGTTATGTTCAAAATAAAGTCTGGATAGTTAAAAATGTACCATTTCTTTCAATACGATTACAAACCAATTGTGTGTGCCATACAAGCCTGGTAGAAGGAGTTAACCCTCTCAATGGTGCAAGTTGGTTACACATGTCGTCTACTCATCGTATTAACTCCCTTCCCATTAGTCTGCTTTAAATCCATCTCTATACCGTGGCTGCTACCGTATACATATCTCATCGACAGCCAAAACAGTAGTACGATATTCTTCCATCCAGGACCACAGATAAAATTAGAACTCAAGAGATTGCAAAAGTTGGAAAGGGATGGGAGTGGGGGGTGGCAGGGGGTCATTTAATCGCTTAATCTGTACTTTTCTATGTTTGTTCGTTTTGTAAGCATAATATCATAACAATATCAAATTGAAATATTACATGGAACAAGCGGACAAGACAGTTTATGATTGACAACAATCGAACCGGTTTTCATTTTCTCAGCTTTATACTATTAAATAACATTTTGAAAGTGATTTTACAAAATACTTTTGTTATTCATTCTGATTTGTGATTAAATTTCTTATAACAATGTTTTTTTCTTTGAAAGCAACAATTTTGAAATACAGAGTTTGTTATTCATCGCATATTGCAAAGCTTGATTTGTCCCTAAATAACATTTCAAAAGATAGTTACACTGACGACATTCCTTAATTTGCGATTGTGATAGTGTATAAGTAAGGAGATCAGATCTACTTGTTTAATGTTTTTGGGTAGTATAGCGTCGTAATAGTCGTATCATATACCAAGGTCAAGAAGTGATTTGAAATGGGAGTTAACTCTGCATAGAGATGGATCCTGTTGCTATCAACAAATATGGCGGCTGTGAATCGAGCTTGATGTAAAACAAATGAAGTAGAAAAGCAGAGTAGGATAATATTATTTTAAAGATGGCTGCATCATTACGTGGATTAAACCCTGATTTAAGGGAATACCTCAGGGTCAATAAACTTCCCGATGTCTATGAGGTAGGTACATTGAAGGCGTATGCTTCATCCAGCTCTCGTATACTGAATTTACTTGCTGCTTGGTTATGGTCCAGATCCAGATTCTAACGGGTTTTTGTCACCAGAAGCAGAATTAAGCTACTGACGTAACCCCTCACAGGAGACACAAGAGAAAAAACAAGAGAAAAAGCAAGAGAGAGAGAGGGAGAAAAATAGATAGATAGAGAGAGAGAGAGAGAGAGAGAGAGAGAGAGAGAGAGAGAGAGAGAGAGAGAGAGAGAGAGAGAGAGAGAGAGAGAGAGAGAGAGAGATTATGATGTATACACACATATAGACGCAGAGAGGGATGGGGACAGACAGAGAGTGAGAGGGGGAGAAATGGAGAGAGAGAGGGGAGAGAGAGAGAGAGAGAGAGAGAGAGAGAGAGAGAGAGAGAGAGAGAGAGAGAGAGAGAGAGAGAGAGAGAGAGAGAGAGAGAGAGAGAGAGAGAGAGAGAGAGAGAGAGAGAGAGAGACAAGCAAACAGAATGAAGCAAGCAAACATACCTCAGACAGATGAACAGACATACCAAAATCAGTACGGTAGAGAATGAGTTGGATAAAGAGAGGCGTTCTCAGTCGGCTGGTCATAAATTGACCCAAGTTGTTACTATATATATATCAGGAGGAGTTCTGAACTGGGAACCAACATGAAAAATTAGCTTAAAGACATAAGACATACTGCAACCTGCACCACCAAACCATAGATCAGTTTTGAAAAGCCACAAAACTTCAATTGTAGTGAATTGTGAATATTCGTCAATTGCATATCTCCAACATTACTGTTTAATCAACTTTTTCAAGCAACAGCACTGTTTGAGTTGGGGATAGAATTAGGCTTTAAGTAAGGGAGGGGAGGGAGGGGGAGTTTAGAGTTATGGATTGTGATAGATCCTCATGTTTTAGGGTTTACCTCCTTCGGCAGTTCCCTCTTCAGAACCCCTTCCTGTAAAGTGTCCTTGGAGTTGCTTTCTGCTATACAAGAAGTATATTATTATCAAGGTTTTGTATCCCTTTCTGCTTTCAAACCAGTGTGTTCCTTTTCAATTTTAATTCCAGGCCTTACTGACAGGACTCTGTGTAATGTGTCCTGAAGATTATTTGACTTTCATCCTTGAGAAACTTCTCCACATCAAAGAACATGGCATAACAGAGTTGCAATGGTAAGATACTTAGATTTTTCTTAACAAAGAAATTCAGTTTGAGGAATGCTAAGAAACACTAAGATACTTTTGTTTTCTAGACGAGATATGAAAACTTATAAACTTTCTTGATATGTCAAAACAACCATTGAACCCTGCTTCCCCAGCTCAAAACATCCCCTGTCCCTGTGCTTCCAGCTAATTTGACCAATTTACATACATAACAATACTACAGAGAAAAATATCCCAGCATCCGAAAAACGAAGCTAGGAAATCTAATGCATCACAATCGTTTATGAGATTATCGGAAAAATGTCTTGGTCAAATTCAGAGTCATCAAAACTAGCATCTATAGGTGTAAACACTTTTTTCAATCCAATTGAAAGGTGTCTATTAGGTGAAGGTTGACGCCTCCTTGTAGGGACATGCCGCCTTTCACCAGTCATTTTATCTTCTAAACAATGACAAACTCAGCTACAATTTGCAGAAATGTTTGCATTACCCTAGTCCAAGTAGGCTTAAAAAGGTCATGAGTTGTTATAGTGCTGGACTATTGGAAATGGCATAAGCGTCTTACTGGTGTACCGGTCGATAGGAAAGTAGTATCGGGAAACTGCCCGATGTACCGGGCAGTAGGGTTCAAAGGGTTAAATGTATTTATTTCTCAAGTTT
Source organism: Doris montereyensis (assembly GCA_037039925.1). Lineage (NCBI taxonomy): Eukaryota > Metazoa > Mollusca > Gastropoda > Nudibranchia > Dorididae > Doris > Doris montereyensis. Next base: position 672,201 of record JAXRKP010000034.1, on the reverse strand, counting down.
TATAATGTGTTGGTGCTAATGTGTTTTGTTTTATTGGTATTGTTTGGGGAAAAGGGATGGGGGGGAAGGGGTGGGGGGGGGGGGGGGGATGATCACCAATAATAAGCTATCATAAAACTTAATTGTCCAAAAAAGAACATATTTTTGGCATTACATTATCTTCATATTTCATTCTTCCATTCATTCCTTTTGTGATGACATTTCAATACATGACGAAGAAGAACAAAAATACACAATAAAACATTTCCATTACATGACACATGATACATGAGGTTTCTATTTTCAATCAAATGATGAAAATGGTGGCAATAAGGTCAATATGATGGATGATGGCATAACAATTGTTTTGTGTCTTTCTTTATTTCATTTGGGCGATGATGGTCGAGAATATATATACATTTGTTGCGATTTTTTTAATACAGCTTGATGAAAAGTGGCAAATTCACTACTGGTCAATTGATTTATTCAAATCATTTAAATTTCAATGTATTTCCAATTTTCAAATGCATGAAATAATTTTAATTTTGATTTTTTGTATTGATCATTTTGTAATACATTCTTATACTATATTTTCACTCACTAATTTTATTCACAAGCCCCACCCCACCTCTACCTCAGTCCTTCCACCCAATTTGATCCAGACACCCATTCCTCTCTTGTTTTGTACCATCTGTCTTACTTTTATGTGTTATAATCTAAAGGGACATGTTCATAGAGGAGCATATGAAGCCAAAGAAGAAGATCATCTCTGAGAGTAACCTTGACCTCATTTTTAACTTTGAGGAATGGCTGATGGTGAGAGTACTTGCTTCACTTGCATTTGGGACTTTCCCATTGATTTCATTGAAATTTAAAGTCTGCTGATGCATAGCTTTTCTCATTGTCCTTTAAGCCTACATAAATGGGTTGTTTTTTAAATTTGGCTTATTAACTGGAGTAGATGGGGTGGTGTTTTGTTTTTTTTGTTTTGGTTGTTATGGTGTTTATTAGAGGGAGGAGTTAAAGGTTGGGATTGGATTTTTTAAAGGAAGGAGTGGAGAAATGTTGTTTGTTTATTTTTTGGGGTTTTTTGTTGTTTTTGTTTGGTTTGGCTTTTGTTGGGTTTTGTTTGTTTTTTTCTGGGGGAGGGGGTTTGGAGGGAGATTACTTGATTTTAAACTCCCTTCTTTAGATTCAAACAGTAGCATGAAGGAAATTTGCAGATTTACATCTACCCATTCAGAATTATATGTCGATAATTTATCATGTAATTGTATGTTTATTATCTTAATCTTTGCTCTCCTCAGCCAACACCCGAAATGTATACCAAAGCATACACCCATTACAATCGTAAACTAACAGAGATGTGTTTCTGGTAAGTAGTGTTTCATCTATGTATTTAGCATTAGAATAATAAGAACTCCATTGGTATTGATTAAACTTCATTATTGTTATCATAGTGGCATCAGTGACCTAATGGTTAGGTTGCCAGACTGGGGATCATGAGGTTCTGGCTTTAAATTCTAGCAATGCTAAGTCTGACGTTGTCTTCTTTGGGAAAGACAGTGAAAGCACATTTTCCCCCACTTGATCCAGGTACAAATGGGTACCAGCACCAGCTTGGGAGTAAAAATCAGTGACAGACCAGCGTCCTATCCAGGAGGTAGTAATTATTAATTAATAAAAACTGTAAATTGTACTTTCGATGAATTGGAATTATTGCTGGGCAATTTACATCTCATTTAAAGCATGAGAAGATTTACTCATTTTCATTAAAGACGGTGTTGAATATATGTTAGAAGTTGGTTAAAATACGATTCGATCTAGAGCATAATTTTACAACTTTACTAATTCTAGTGATGTCTTGACATTTGATATAATCTTATAGTGCCTTACTACAATATCACTTGATGCAAAAGAGAAAAGCTGAACTTTTACAAAAAAGAGTGAACATGGCAATCAAACACCATTGCAACAGGATGTTAAAAGTGCACGTTCACATTTGGAAGGTAAAGTTTTGTACTGCTTCCTAGAGAATTTTTTTTAACCTTTTCAAATTATTTGTGTGGGACAAATCATGAATCTTTTATATAATGTGTAGCTATGAAAAATTTGTCTCCTTTATGGTTTTTTGAAATGTAAAACAAAAGCATTACAAAAACCAAAAGTTAACATTTGTATCAGTTCTTTCTTACTTGTACATTGAAAGAGAATTTCCATTGTTGGTTGGGAATGATAAATTCACTTGTTTAAATTTGTAGATATGTTAAGGGAAAAGAAGAATACCATAAGTCAGACAGATATCTTTATGCTCACATTTTCTCAATATGAAATACAACTCCTTTAATAACAGGAAATAAATGTTTCACTCAAATGTTTCTTATGAGGGTAGATAAAACATGCAGTTACCTCCCTTTATTCTCATTTTAGATTTGACGCATATTTGAATTGATGACTTTTTCCATTTTCATAACTGTAATTTCTTCTTTTGTTTTTATCATTTATTTGATTAGGCCTGGGTCAAATACCGCAAAGGACGACAAGCAAGTAAGTCCAATTCGCTTAGTTCATTTGAGCTTCACTGATTCATTTTATAAACAATAAAGTGAAAATCATCATGCTTACCATCAGCTAATTATTGGTCGAATTATATTTTGTGTTCTGTTTGGAAGGATTTTACTTGTAGCACAGCATGAGTTAAAGAATTTCTTTGTCTTTATGATAAAAGCTTCAAGGAACCTCATTTTTAAATCGAAATACATTTTGTCAAGTTGACCAAATGAATTAAGGCAAGAAAAGATTTGATTCCCCATAAAAAGTGATTTAGGCCTTATGTGCTGCCCAAACACCACGAGGATAAGTGAGAGGAAGTAAAAAGCGATTAAATGGCAACTGTGCAAAGTTAAGCATTCAATTGTAGTTCATTTTTAGCCTTTGCAATTTAACAATTCCCCATGATGATTTACTTATGTTTTCTTTTTCTAGTGTCTTTTCAAAAGATTCAACATGTGTTTCATGTATCTGTCGGCCGAGTCATATTTGAAGCATGGTACAAACACACGCTTGAAGCCAGGAAACAAAGAGAATATTTTGAGGTAAGGCAAAACGCTTTTTTTTTCATATTTTGAAATATGCTATGAATTTGATATTAAGTCTGATGTTTTCCCCTTGCTTTATGTTATCTTAAAACAAAGTGGTATCAACAAGTTTCACTTTTTAAAGGGTTCAATTTGCATTGTCAAGCCTTGGTGTAAGAATGGTGTTTTGTGTTTCAATAAACGTTTTATGTCAGCAAAGTTTGGCTTGAAAAATGATTCCTTTATCTCATTTTCCTTAAATGAAGAGCAATAATCCTTTTTTTCAGTAGCAGGTGCATTTCATGTCTTTCCTAATGGCTTTAACATCTTTCAAGACTAATGAAAGATCTCTCAATTTCTTTTTAAATTTGTACAAACAATCTATTCATAATTCTCTCCTTCTTTTTTCCTCTGATTTTTCGTGCCCTATATATTTATTCATTTTAATACATTAGGTTTATGTGAGGAGTGTTTCTCTAATATCGAATGGAAACATAATATATTCATTTTAATAAACACTTAATAAATTTCATGATCTGTGTTTCCCAACTGTCATAGCTTTTATCTCAAAATTTTATTCTGAAAATTCCCTATTTAGTTGATTTTACAGGACTGCATTTGATTGTGTTAAGATCACCCAAAACACATCACCCATTTATATCTGACTTTTAGTTTTCTAAATTATCAAATTAGCTAGTAGCATATATGTGCTAAACAATGTATCTGCCATGTCCAATGTGACACAGCAGGCACAAAGTTGTTTTATATCTTATCCTCAATATTAAATCTGACATAACAATACAATTGCGCTGTATTCATTGTTTCTATATTGATATTGAGAAGAAGAGTAATTTTAAGAGAACTAAATTTTTGCTTATAACCCCTTTAACGCTTCATACATTTAACGCCAACCATCTGACCGTGATACATAATGACAACAGCTTATTAGAAATAAAATTGTCGCAAATTTGAAGTTATGTTTTTAATGTCAAATCTTGTACTAGATATATAAAGATAATAAGGTGTCTGTTTTTGGACACCAATGACTTTATTTTAGACATTCTTTATCCATTATCTTCAAGCTCTTTTAACTAGTTTCCATTTTAATTAATGAAGCTTGCTTTGCTCAATGGTAAGATGTTTGGGTTTACTATTTGTTTGTTGGTTTTTTGGGGGGTTTTTATTCACTTGTTCTGGGTACTTTGTTTTATTTAAAATTGTCTTTTTTCAATTATATTTTTCTTTAAGCATGCACAGTAATTAGGTCAAAATGCCTGCTTTTAAACTTTAGATATTGTTGTGCAGGTATTTCTACAAATCAAACTTTGCATGGTATTATCACCAATGTGCTTCATCACAATTGTCTCAAAAATCATTAGTGAAGTTCACAGATTTTTTCAAATATCAGCATGTCATTGTCTTGACATATTCCATTTACTTTTTACTCTAAGTCGTTACCCTAACTATTGACGATAATACTATTGGTAGGTTATTATTTATTTCACTTGCATATTATAGTGCAACATGGATTTATGAAATAATCAAACGTATGTCATCACATGTTATGGGCATAGGCTACAGAAATTTAAAAACGTTTCAACAGTTTTCATTTCTATACCTAGAATTTTGTTCAATAAAAATATTTTTATCAATGTCAGTTCATTTTTTTTTAGTGTTTGATAATTGTGATTTGAAAATCAGTTTGGAAAATGGTTCATTACAGCCACACAAGTTATTACTTAGATGTTTAAATGAGAATGCAATTCCTTAATTGAAAGAAAATTGAAACAGGAAAGTCATTTCGACATGGATTATATCTCATGTTGGTCAAGATAAACAAACATTTTTAAAATATCATACCGTGCCAGCTAAAGGTCTCTCTTTTTTTTAAGCTTTTACCTTCTTTACAATGTTATTAGTATTTAAGAAGACTCCATGCATGACTCGATCACGTAATTGTGTCATTCATGTAGCAAAAGCAAAGAGATCAATGGGAGGCTCGTGAAAAGTTCAAGGTAACACAGGCATATCTAACATATCACCAAAGTATTGATTTATGATATCTGCATAAGGATATTTAGCACAGATGTGTCAGAACACCCTGAATCTGTGTGGACACATTACAGGGATACCCACCACCTTCCTGCTATACAGTCATGCATATTTATATGTGTTTGTGCACTACCATACAGAAATCTATAGTCAATGCTATCAACGACCGACATTAAAAGAATCATTATGGGAATCACACGACATATTGTCTCTGACTATCACTCATTTTAATTGCTGTATAATGAAAATAAAGATCACACGTTTGTCTATTATTATTCTGTCAAATTTTCAGAACGAATGTGTCCATCTCTGATATATGATTGAAAACATAGCTTTAAGTCTTACGTCCTCTTTTCTTTGTGTTCTCTTTTAAATTTGAGGGTTGGCTTTTTTATTTTGTTGGGGGGGGGGGGGAGTGGAAGGGATGGATTGTTTCTTTGATTGTATATGTACATTTTCAGAAGAGAGGAAAAAGGAATGAAAAAGACAGGTGTAGCCATGACATACATAGGACATTTCCTTTTTTCCGTTTCATGTTTCTGGGAAAGACATTCAGATATTTTTTTTCAAATACCATTCCTGCTTTTGTTTATATATTGAAAGAATAGGGTTGATGCCAATCATGGAATTGGAATGATTCTCTTTTATTATTTTTCTACACTAGTGATTGAGTACAATCTCTGTTTCTTTCATGACATCTGACACTAACTCTGTTTACACGCCCTTATTTACCTTGTGGTCTTCTTACTTACTCAAATCCTAGAGTGGTTGGTAGCTCAGTTGGTAGAGTGTTGGACTACCACTCAGGAGGCCCGAGTTCGATTCCGAATCTGGGGAAAAATTTTCTGGTCTTCCTGTTGACCCAGCAGCAAAATGGGTAGCTTGGTCTATTTAGACTCAACCAATGGCAAACTAGCACATTATGCCGTATGCCATAAAAAATCAGGACTCTACTCCTGATAACCCCATGCTCAACTCTGAGTGTGGGACTTACATTGTTTTTTTACATTGCTTTTACTCGAATCCCAAATTTTTTACAGTGCTTTTACTCGAATCCTAAATTTTTTACATTGCTTTTACTCGAATCCCAAATTTTTTACATTGCTTTTACTCGAATCCTAAATTTTTTACTTTTTTTTTACTCAAATCCTATGATATTTTAAAAGGAAAGGAAAGAAAAAAGAAAAGCAAATACATCACATTCCACAATTTCAAAGCTCATCACTCTTTATATATCTTAATGAATTACGTTCTTAAACTTTTCCTCTTTTTTTTTTTTTTTCTAATATCAGATTTTTCAAAGCTTTCAAATACAGGTGAACATGATTAAACTGAAATTATCAAGACCTTTAAGATATTTTTTATTAGATGTAGTTTGATTCAGGCTGTGTGTCGTTAACCGTGGATAAATTCAATATCATGGACTGACAATAAAGCTCAAGAACTGATTTAGTTAGTTGTTATGAAGAAGGATAAAAAGAAGAGGTATGAGAGCTCATCATAAGGGGTTGAACGGAAACCCAAATACAACAGAGGAGAGGTTTCAAAGCACACCAATGATGGGAACAATGCAAGTGTCAACGGTCAAATGAGATTACATGTAGTACCACTTTGTAGTCCAGTCCTGGTTTACAACACATTTTTCACAGATGTCACACATTCCTTTACTTCCACCCTTATTTTTGCTGACCAAGCACAGATAGTGGGGACCATTCCATTCCTTTTTATTAGTCGAGAACATTCGAATCAAGCCAATGGCAGTAAGGATATCAATACCTGTATTCTACTTATAGTAATTACTCACTTGAATTATTTTATATACTGATAAGAGAAAAGGACGAGAATAATTCTTTGTTTTGATTTGTCACTATTCATATTTAAGGGCATTCGGTTTAAGCATGTTCACTTTCACTCATTTTATTTATGTGTGTACTTATCCTCATATCATCTTTCTTGATTTCATTTCTTTCATCACAACTTCTTGTAAAAATTTCATATTCAACATTTGGTTTTTTTCAGATGTTGATATATTATCATAAGCACATTTATTTTAACATATGTTAAAATATGTGAAGGCCTAAAGACATCGTTTTCACTTTTCATGTTTTTTATTGGTGTTTTGGGTTGGGTTCTTTAAGGGTGGGGGGAAAGGGGGAGTTGTTATTTTGATATATGTTTATAGTAAGAGCTTCTGTTGAGGACTTTGTGATGAATCTGTGTAGACAAAATCATGCATGCCAAGTGTGTGTTAATAAGAGCATGATTTTTGATGTCTTTAGCTTCAGCCATATCTTAATGAAATCCACATAGCTTGATTCACAATTTCAAGAAAAATGTATGAATATTGTCATAGCATATTGTATGTATGAATGAGACATTCAAAATGAAATGTTATTTCACTTTCATTTCTTGAGTGATAGAGTCAAAAATATATATTATTGCAATCATTTACTGAGAAAGAAATGGTATCTAATATACATTACATAGTATTCTAAAAAATTTCCTATTAAAATTTGAAATTCCAATCAATACACATCTGTTACCCAATACAAGAATAAACCATGAAGTATAACAAATTATTATTACTGTAGGAATATGTCAAAGAATTGTGGAAATTACCATGTGCCTCACATCTTCCAAATCTTTTGTTTAAGAAATCAAATATTAATACCTTCATTTATATCTTTCTCTCTGCCCCTGTCTAATATCATCTCTTCAGAAACTAAAGGTAAACTATTTTCGAGTAACCCAGTGTGTCGGGTGATGTGTTTCCCACCATGCTATTAACACAACTGTGCCAAATAAATATCAATGCCATTTATTGCAGAGTGTGAAAAGGGTCTATGACATTGACAATGTAGTATCATCGTGAATTTCTAAAATTGAGATTGAAATCAATTCAATTTTTGAAGTCATTTCCAATCATCATACAGGCTACGAGATCTCATATGTAAACCTATTTCATGCATTGTTGTGGTGGATTCTGAGTATATCACCCTTTTGCTGTTTTTTTCAGGCTGACTAGCACCTTTGTATCATAAACATACAGGTGTTGAGACTTGCACATAAAATAATAAGCATTTCATATAACATAATCTTTATCACACACACAGTGTTGCTATTCATCATCTCATTAAATCACTATATAACTGTTATATCTGACAATTAATTTATAAACAAAAACTGTGTGGTTTTAATGAAGGAACTATATCAATATTTTCTATTTATAGATTTCTTCCCTCCTCTGCCAATCTTTCTCTACACTGTACACTATGGCATTTCATCTGTTTGTCACCTGTCTGATCTTTGCATTGTAAGGAAATCCTAACCGTGTTATAATACGTCACCACGGATGGGTCCCACAGGGCTGCAATGCATTCTTGTGATGAATTCTAATCAATTTGGTTCTAACCTTCACCACCTTTTTTCAAATCGTGTCACCCTCCTAACACAGACAAATATTGACACATGAGTCATATATTATATGGAAATATTTTCTTTCCTTTGTTTTGTTCATAATTAAGTTTTATTTTTGAATTTACCATGAATTATATTGAAAGTTTGAGGGGTGTGAAAACAGGGGTGGAGAAGAAAGTCAAAGTTTATGTCTTGATTTGCTTTTACTAGTGTTTGTAGTTTTTGCTGTTGTTTGGTTTTGTTTGATCCTGATTTTGTTTTATGAATGTTTTTGTTTTAGGGTTGTTGTTTTGTGTGTTATTTTGTTTGCTTTTTGGGGCTAGAAGGGCGGGGAAGGAGATTGTTGATCTGTTGTTGTCATTGTTGTTGTAGGGATAGGGGGATTTAGCCATAAGCGCATATTAGTCAATTTATTATTGTTTTGTCAGATGAACCTTTTGACAGTTTAAAATTATTTCAATTTTTCAATTTGTTTATGCTCTTAAATGGCTTGAAATCTTGTGCCTTCTTGAGGGTTATACCTCTACCAGGTGCACATACACCTTGACATGCACCAACTTCCTTCTGTCTGTCATTTTGTCAGTTCTTATTGAAAATGACTTGTTATTACTTATATGTTAGTGTTAGTCTCTCAATATTGCACTTTTCTATAATATATCCCAAGGTCTTGAAATAGACAAGGAGGGATGAAAATTCCTATTGTTAATATGAGGGCTGATGAGGTTAGATCTTTAAAACTTGTGTTGGTTTTTTTAAGGGGGTAAGAGAGATAGAGAGGGGGTAGGGGAGAGGTGTCAAAAGATTTCCCACAAAATAGCCATCTAAAGACTCAGTGAGATGAAGTTTTGCAAGCCAGCTCATGTGCAAATGTTTGTCAGTGACTTTGTAACAAAACCATGCGCTTGGTGAACTTATGGATTCTGTCGAGATCTAGTAATGTATTCGTTCTGACATGCATTGAGGATAAATAAGAGTATTATTTAGTCCGTTGGTAAAAAGAGATATAACAGATTTTACTGGCATTTTTTTTCCTGATTTTTCCTACCCATCCATTATTTTGTTTAACTGATGATGGTAGCACAAGAACCCTTAGTTTAACAAAAGACAAGAACCAAATCCCACTATCATCTCCTGCAGGCAGCAGGTACATCAAATAGTCGTTCACCCTTCATTTTGCTGTGGACACTTTTTCTCATTTAGGCCATTACTTCTTGGCTAGGATTTTGTGCTGGGTGGGAAGGTATTCAATGGTGTTTCCTCTTGTTCTTATTAACTGTTTTCATGCTTGATTTGTTTTTGTTGTGTTTTGGTTTGCTTTAACTGTCTTTTACTGCCAGATTTTCTCCACATATCTTTTAATTTTATCTTTTTTTTTTTTTATTTTTTGGTTTTGTTTTTGTTTTGTTTTTTGCTAATGCTTGTCTTTCGTTAGTTCTGCAAAAGCAAAACTACCTAAAATGATATGACTGATTACATCATCGAACAATCAACACGACAGAAGATTTAGATTATTTTCTTTTGTAAATGGTCTTGTAAACATGCACTTAACTCTCAACTAAACAGAGATCTAGTGTGTCCATTTATTCTGCTGATTTGTATAGTGTACTGTATGATTTAAGAAAAAGAAAAAGAAAAGAAATTGCAAACAGCTAACTACCACATGCACCTTTTCTTCTCATTTCAAAGTTTTTTAGGGTCAATTTATGTCTTTCTGATGAGATGCATTTATCTAATGATCTAAAATTGATAGTTATTCAACAATCATGAAATAGCCATTTATGAACTTTGACATGTGAACAGGAACCTTAGAAATTATATTGAGATGTTAACACAAAAGGATTATCAACTTTTGACTATATACAATATACAATATGCAAATAAGATTATTTTGTCAGCTTTTCTAAGACTAATCACAGGTGAAGAGGGAAAAAATGACTGCAAAACAATTATACATGTAATAAAATACCCATGGTAAGAAAAATGAAATCATCTATTTAAATTAAAGATGTATTCTGTGTCAATAATAATTCAACTGAAAGGGAACAGCTGTGACGAAGGCAAAAGTTATATTTTAAATTTGATTAATGATCAGGTGGCATATTGATACATTTTTTTCTCTCTCCCTTAATAAGCGGCACATTTACCAGCACTCTTGATATTTTTAAAAGAATTTCATCCAGATTTCTTTCAATTATATTTTGATTTCATTTGGCTCTTATACATATTTTGATAGCGATTGGAAAGAGGAGAAAACATGGAGGATGATGACCTTTTTGGCCAAGGGACTGGAGAAGCCAGAGACAGCGTCTCAACATTACCTTGGAAGATTGCGATACAGGTAATTTTAGGCCTCCACCATGAGAAAAGTTAAAATCGCAGAAGATAAATATAAATATTCACACATATGTCCTTTATACAGGAGATCTAAGAATTTCTTCAGAAACCAAGGGAAGCTTGTCTGGAAGGAAACTCCTTTTTATGTGAAATTCAACATCTATAAGTAGGTATTAAAAGAACACGTCTCAGGTTTGACTTGACAGTTTTTAAGGTTAGTACTTTTCTCTGTATTCAGAGCAATGTAGGGGAGGAGTTGGCCAAGTGGTTAAAAGGCATTGCAGAGATACTGGCTTCAAGCTCCACTTCAGGCATTTTGGGTTTTTTCTTAGGCAAGAAAATTTACCCTATTTGCTCACTTGGACAATGTGATTGACTCCTGTTGCATTGATCGCAAGCTCGATGATAGTCTATATTCCTTTGGAATGCCAGGAGCGGCACTTTTCGGTATCCGCGCGACAGCCCTGGTTTCTTTTTTAAGGAATGTAATATATATAGACGTAATGTAGAATAAACATATAGATGTAGCAGTGCACTGGTTTGATTCTCTCTGCTATCCATAATTTTTCTGTTTGAAGATTTGTATTTGTCTCATCTTTGTCGCTATGGAGCCCTAACATCCATATCATGTCTATATTTAGTACTTTCCACATGGCTTCTTGCCTCACTGTGTGGCTTCATGTTTCTATTATAGGATTAAACTATTTGTTTCCTGCCTATTTATATTTTCTTGATTCATTTTTTAGCATTGTATTTTTCATCAATGAAAACAATGGAGGCATTTTGTAAACACAATTTCTTTCTTTTATTCATCTGACCACATAATACGTAAAAGATAGAAGAGAAACTAACGGTACTACTTTGTAATGGAATTTTTTAATTACAATGAAATAGAGAAAGAAGAAGCAACAAATATTGCGGCAGTCTGATCTTTGTTTCATCAATTCACCATTAACTGCTTTATAAATCAGCAATGCATGAATAAATGAGAAATTTCACTTTCTTTAATTCATTTTTTTTTTAATATTCATCATCTGTTAGATCTTCAGTCACCTGGACGTCGCAGACATTGCCAACTGTGCCTGTGTTTGTAGATTCTGGAAAGTTCTCACTCAGGCCAGTCTACTGTGGAGCAAGGTAATGAATCTCTAAATAAAAAAAATAATTAATATCACAATGACCAAATTCAATCAGAGGCAAGACTAGCAGTTGTTTTTTTCACCGCACTTGGTATTATATCATGCTTAAATATGAATCGGCGCAATCTGGAATGTCTAAAATTTCTTACCATTTCTTTTCTATTCTTTCATTGTTTTGGAAATATTTTCTTTTTTTGCCTTTAGTACATAGAACTAAATCTGATGCTTCACAAAAGAGTGTGGTTGGCATAAGTAAATAACAGCCCTGTGATAGAATTTATTACCTGCTCCTGTGGTAGGCAAGACATTTTTTTGTACCATATTTTGGAGAAATTTTATTTAGGAAAGGAATAAGGAAACTAATCTTCTTATCATCAACCCCTACTTTGTTTTGTCTCTTCTTCCAGATAAATTTTCGAAATGTACAGAAGAGGTAAGTACACTCTGACTGTATAAAAGATGAATTTCCTTTTAAATTTTTGTTCGTTGATTGTAGTAAGCTGAAATTGATGTGGACTATTATTATGTTTTAATCTATTTATAATTTTTAGTTTGTTTTATTTCAAGCAATAGAGTTTAATTGGTTATCCTAGACAGCTGTTTTGATTTTACTAACAGATATTATAGTTTTCTATCTAAAAGTTTCCTTAAATGCGTGTATAATTCATAGTTTGAAATTTGGTTTACAGATACTGAGTGAAGAATGTAGGAAAATTTACTTAAGTCTTATTCAGCCCTTTCGATAATAATAAAATATATCACAAATGAATTTTGACCGTCTACTGCCTTCATGCGATAAATACAAATAGGATTAGTTAAAATTAAACATACAACAAGGAGTACAGACTGAAGGGAAAAAATGTTTTAAAAATTAGATATTGATTTACTCAATGTGAACACCAGAAAAGGAAAAAATTAAACTTTGATTCACTCAACGTGAACAGTAGACAAAGGAAAAAGTTAAACAATGATTTATCCAATGTAAACACCAGATAAAGAAAAAAATAAACTTTGATTTACTCAATGTGAACACCAGACAAAAGAAAGAATTAAACTTTGATTTACTCAATGTCAACACCAGACAAAGGAACAAATTAAACATTGATTCATTCAATGTGAACACCAGACAAAGATAAAAATTAAGCTTTGGTTTACTAGATGTGAACACCAGACAAAGGAAACAATTTGACTTTGATTTACTTGATGTGAACACCAGAAAAGGAAAAGATTAAACTTTGATTTACTAGATGTGAACACCAGACAAGGGAAAGAAGAAACAAGAGGAAAGCAATTTTAAAATATTTCTACAAATCTGTTTCTTTGTTTTTTTGTATCACTGTTTTTTCATAAATGAGTGTTTTACTGTTTCATTGACATCTTTTGAATGTTGTTTTAATATATTTTGTTAATGGATGGTCTTTCTACTTTATATACTTGAAACGTATCATAGTCGACATGAATTACATGATCTGAGAAACAACAATTTCATCAACATTTACTTTTATATACAGACTATCTCATGGGTAAAATTTTTAACCGTTTTTTAGTTTTTACTCATTTTATTCCTTTCAAGTAAACCCTCTCCACCTTCGTGTACTCATATCAGAACTTTATATTTTATCTTTATTTTTATTTTTCAGTCCTATATTGTCAATTTTTCCTCTAGTTTGAAATCTGTATTATAGTTCATTTTATAAGCTATATGGTTTGGGGTTTATTTAATCAGATAATATAAATATTTTGTAAATGCTTAAATGCCATAATAATTAGATCTTCATGCAGCCTTTGAATACAGATCTACACTCTCTACCAAAACATCTTAATTCAAATTGATCCTCATCACGCCAAAATAATTCATGATTTATAATGATAATAGCATATGCCATCAAAATAATTCATGATTTATGATGATAATAACATATGTCATCAAAATAATGAATGGTTTATGATGATAATAGCATATGTCATCAAAATAATGAATGGTTTATGATGATAATAACATATGTCATCAAAATAATGAATGGTTTATGATGATAATAGCATATGTCATCAAAATAATGAATGGTTTATGATGATAATAGCATATGTCATCAAAATAATTCATAATTTATGATGACAATAGCATATGTCATCAATATAATGAATGGTTTATGATGATAATAGCATATGTCATCAAAATAATTCATGATTTATGATGATAATAGCATATGTCATCAAAATAATGAATGGTTTTACCTTGACACATAATGTACCATCCTTTATTTTGTTTCATTCAAATCTAAAAGAGTGCATTTTTAGTAGGTGACTTGAAACTTTTAATTCAGTCTTTCAATGGCTCTCCACAATTTGCTTTCTACCTTTGTACAAAATGCCTTGCATAGCATAAAACAATATTTATATAATATAATGTGTATGTTTATCCGTTGCTTAGCTGTGTAATGTTTAGGACTTCTGTTTTCCTTTAAAAAATATCCTTGTGTTTTCCTGCTTTCTTGTCCTATATTCATAGAGTCAACCTTGAATGTCATGTTTGTTTCGCTTTCTTGTCCTATATTCATAGAGTCAACCTTGAATGTCATGTTTGTTTCGCTTTCTTGTTTTTTTTTGTCTGGGTTTTTTTTTTCAGGCAAAATTGTATGTCATGTTTGATATGTTTTGTTGTTGTCTTTTTGTGGTGGGGTGGGGGATTCTTCGGGGGGGGGGGGGTGTTGCGAGGGGGTTGGTAGCGGGGGAATTGGGTTGTGTTTTTTGGGTTGTTTTTTTTTCTTGTTGGTTGTATTTATGAAGTGTTTGTATGTGTATGTGTATGGGGGGGGGGGGATTCACATTGATTTCCGGTTATTTTCCTATGCTTGAATCTAGTAGTAGATTACCTGTGTAGAAACCATTACAAGGTGTGTGACTATTCTATAAAAGAGTTCTTGCATGTGACAATATTTTTTCCAGCATGTCACAGAACCATCATAACTTTATTTGTTTATTCTCTTTTAGATCACTTCAAAGCTCTTTTTACTTAATTTTATATTTCCATATCATAAAAGTCAATCTTGCAACTTTCTCTGAAAGCTGCTGTCCTTTTTTTCCAAGGAAAATGGATAAAATTGTTTGAAATTATTTCATGTGCACCTTTTTTTTTCAAACTTCCTGTGACTAGACAAGGCAATCTATGATAAAAAGATAGAAAACACAACACTGCGCTTGAGCATTTTACGTAATGAAGTTTTTTTGTCTTTTTGTTCCTCAGTGAACATATAAAATCGCTTTCCCATGTTTACATAGCTGCACAAGTGAGAGAAAAGCATGTAAAATAAAGTAAAATCTTCGTTTAGTGTCAACTAGAAGAACTTAATTTTACACATTTTCTAAATGTTTACAATACAGTACTCATAAATTTTTATTTTGTTTGCTTGAAATTACTGTAATATAAACATATCCTTTAATGCAAGATGGTTTTGAATTATTTTAATAGATTTGATTTCTTTTATCTAATGAAAATCTTTGTTCTTGCAAACAATTCAAGTTCGTGATCATAAACCCTTGATTCCTCTAGCTGTGTACATCTCTAGTTGGTATGTTATGTACAAACATTTTAATGGTAATGTAGAATAGAAACAATATGATTTACAATTCATCTTTCACTTGAAGTAGGCTATGTCTAGAGATTCTTCTTGTTCATTTGAGTTTGCGCAGGAACCACCGCTGAATCAACGCTGGCTCTTGGTTACTGAATATGTTTATGTTTTTAATAAATTCAGTCTTTATCACGTAAAATGGGATATTAATAGCCAAAACAATATCTTTGAATAAAATAAATTCACAGAGATAGTCAAGTATGAAATTTGTCATCCCCTAGAATTGTTTTTCACGCAATATACAGTTAGCATTTTAATAAAATAACAATGTTATGTCCTCTCCGTTTTTTGGGGGTTTTTTATTTGTTTTTTGCTGTTTGTTTTTTTTGCTTTCTTTTGTACGAAAGAGACTAAAAATGAAAGGTAGTGAAAAGCTTTAGTCACATTGATATGCCATGACCTTTTGATTACTATCATCAGTATGTTGTATGTAATGTTTTGTTGTGATAGAATGACAGACAAGGTAGCAACAAGATTACTTGATATAACATGACCTTTTGATTACTATCATCAGTATGTTGTATGTAATGTTTTGTTGTGATAGAGTGACAGACAAAGTGGCGACAAGACTACTGTACAAGGCCAGGCCGTATCTGATCCATCTGAACATGCGCATGTGTCATCACTTGAAGCGGCCAACTTTTGTGAGCGTCAGCGAATGTCGAAATTTACAGGATCTAAATCTGTCAGAATGCACTGGAATTGATGTGAGTTATTTCCCATTTTCTAATAATTTCTCTGAATTTTTTCAATGTTTTTTTTTAGCTTTTTGTAAGGCTCAAGGAAAATGGTTTATGTCAATTTTGCTCCAGCTGTAATTTAAATGCTAAATGTTAATGTTTCTGTTATATCTTATTATATTAAATGAGATTATGAGGGTTGCCTTGATTGACTGTAAATGTATGTACATATTGTACTTATTTTCTTTACTAAAATCTCACACATAAAACATGCAATGCAATGTTAGAAAAGGCAAAGAAAAATAAAGATGAAATTGTTTTTTTATGCTGTCAATTAAGTAGAAAATGAATTTTTCAATGGCATGTGAGGTTTACAGGACTGCTAAGGACATTTTTACATGCTTATAACTCTTATTAATGGGGTAAAATTAAGAAAATAATGAAAGTGGAGAGGACAAGATCAGCAAAAAAGAAGTTTAATTTACACGGATTGTCTTCATATGACATGTGTACATCTTTAATTTTTGTTTAAATATGTTTTTGATTGAAGACATGTGGAATTTATTGTATAAAGGAAGGTTGTTTTTATTTATTACAGCAATCTAGACACCTAAGATGTGAAATGTTCAAAGTGCTAGTTATATCACATTGATTAGACTGAATGGTAAATGACATTTTTGTCATCACATTGCTATACACTTTCATATTTTTTATTTGAATTAATTCTTATTTCTTTGGTCATCCAGGATGAAACTCTGAAAGTGGTTGTGAAAGGTTGTAAAATTCTTCTCTATCTCAACATTTCACACACAAACTTGACGGACGCTAGTCTCCGTGCTGTTGCCAAGTAAGTTTGGAGTCCATGAATAAAAAAATTAAATTGAAAAATAAGACAACAAGCTGATTTTCAGGAATAAACAGTTAACATTGTGATTCTGGTATTCTTTACAGTGGTAGATCTGGGGCAGGGGAGGGGAGGTGTGAGGCAGGGTTGAGAGGAACAGAAAATGGACAGGTGGGAGAAATATTTTTATGAGGTGCATTCAATTAGTAGAAAGCTTTATTTTATTTGTTTCCTTTTAATTCTCATGATTTCCATTCTAAATTTCAAGACTAATAAAATATTTTTCATTTGTCTCTTTTTTTTTTTTTTATCTTAAGTTGATTTATGCTGGGGATAAAAATGAAAATGGATACATTTTAAAAGTAAAATTTAAATTTTCTTCTTCTCCATTCTTTTCAGATATTGCATGAATCTACAATATCTGAGCCTGGCCTTCTGTAGCAAGTTCACAGACAGAGGACTTTTGTATATAGCATCAGGAAAATGTCATGAAAAACTGCAGTATCTAGATATCTCTGGCTGTCTTCAGGTACAGAAACAAATTACATTATATCTGTGAAACAAATGGAGTTGTCTACTTGGAAACATAAGCTCCCTTTAACTCACACGAATAATTGCATGCAGCTGTGGTGATTTTTGTTGTTATTGCAATATTCATGGTGGATATTAAAGAATATGTATGCATATCTGTGTCACTGCCAACATAAGATCCCTTTTGATGAAGGAAAGCCTTGTTCTAATATTTGCAACAGGCTATATGCATACTATATTAATATTTACCACAGTAACATCTTAGGAAGGCAGGATATGTTTTTTTTTTTACATAGAAGGCAAAGGTTTTACAAGTCTAATGTGGATGAGATTCAAGCTAGTCTGACACAGGTTTGTTTTACCTCCAATTGCACCTAGGTTAAGTGGAGAAAACATGTGTTAAGTGTCTTTCCCAAGTAAATGTCAGATCTAGCTTTGCGAGGATTCTAAACCCATGACCTCATCATCCCAAATCTAGCGGCAGAACCACTCAGCCACAGACGCCACCACTCACTGATGCCAGTGGTAAACATGGGTGCAATTTTAATATTTACAAGAGAGACTGTAAAGACATGATGTGTTTAAAGTTAAAATTAATATCTCTTCAATTCACAGGCCACATGATTCACATAATTGTCTCTTCAACTTCCAAGCCAAATGATTCACATAATTGTCTCTTCATGCCATCAGGTAACCCCACAGGGCTTTCACTATATGGCCAATGGCTGTCCGAACATGCAGAGTTTGATCATCAATGAGTTTCCAACACTTATGGATGAGTGCCTTTTGGTGTGTTTTTTTAATTCTCTCTTTAGTTATAACGATTATTTAGGTGCAACTTTTAACCGTAATTGAAAGCTGAGTTGTCATGCTGTTTAACAGGTCCTATCTCATACTTAGAGTTTGATCTTTTTTATTTTATTTACATGAAGCAAAATTAACAAAAAGTTGCTTAACTTGATTCTTAATGATATTTGACATTTATGGGGTTGTTAAATTTGACTTATTGTTTAATTTTGCACATTAATTTCACTTTACTTACTAGTTAGTAGTAATGCTTCAAAAAAGATAAAAAAATTCTAGAAGTTCATAGTGCATAAATGTTTAAGAACATTTGTTCTGATTATTTTTAATATTTTAAGACCAAATTTGACACATAGGCACCACTTAGTTTGACTCATAATACTTTATGTATTTAGATATGCATAGTGGAATGACTGGTCAGCGCACCATTTTCAAATGCTTGTTGACTGAATTGAAATTACTCTTTTTCTTTTGTTAATACCCCATGTTTTTTGAATTTCAGATTATGGCTGAAAAGTGCACCAAGGTCCACACCTTGTCCGTACTCGGTTGCCCCCTGTTGACGGATGAGTCAATCAAAAGAATTGCACAAAACAAAAATCTACAAGTGCTGAAGGTTGATGGTATGTCTACTGTACTGTAACAGTGCACATTTTAAACGTTACATTAACAACAAACTCTTTTATAAATTATCCTTTGCTGTGAATGTATGATATAGTATCAACTCTGCAAATAAGATGTTGTTGAAATGCTGCTTTTGCACATCTGAAAGGATATTCATTTTACGAGGATCCATGTTTTCACAATTGTACATTCTTAATCTGATACACGTTAGCTGAAATGACAATAAGTTGAATGATCTTTTATCTCTGGTTTTATGAATGTATTGAGCTTATGTGTGTAGTAATAAGTATGTGTACTTTTTAAATTGTTTTTTTATTTATTTTATCTTTAACCCATTGAACTCTATCGCCCTGAGCCTTAAACCTCCCCCTCCCCCCACCCTATCAGCAGTGCAATTGTTTGAACACAGAAATCTGCCTGACGTAATTTTTCATGAGAAGCAAAACACGTCACAACTCATTGAAAAGGGTTGCGAACACTATGCCATGTTTTTGGAAGAAAAACAGAAATCTCTGTGTAGATCATGAGTGCAAAATGAGCTTTTTTATATTGGTTCAAAGCCTCTAATATTTATAAGGATACAAAAGAAGCAGGTGCTTGATCATTTTAAGGACAAATCTCACATCCCATATATCAAGGAGCTACGCGTTTAAAAACTTTCACCGCCGGTATATATCTCAGTTTGATATTTAGTTACAGACAAAATTGTTATCCATACTCTTGTTACTCCAAACTCTTGTTATTCCATACTCTTGTTATTCCATACTCTTGTTATTCCAAACTCTTGTTATTCCATACTCTTGTTATTCCATACTCTTGTTATTCCATACTCTTGTTATTCCATACTCTTGTTACTCCATACTCTTGTTATTCCATACTCTTGTTATTCCATACTCTTGTTATTCCATACTGTTGTTATTCCATACTCTTGTTATTCAACTCTTGTTACGGCCATACTCTTGTTATTCCATACTCTTGTTATTCCATACCTTGTTATTCATACTCTTGTTAGCATGAAGTAAAGAAAGGTTCCTTCAAACCTCCTTGACAGGACAGTAGAGCCGGAGCTTATTCCGGTTTCTATAGCATGAAGCGGAACAGGTGATAATAATCACCTCCTTGACAGGACAGTAGTCTGATGTAGGTTTTACTCGCAAGCTAGTGCTTGTACCCATTTTGGACCTGGGTCGAGTGAGGAAAATGCGTGTTAAGTGTCTTTCTTAGGAACAAAACATCGGGCCTGACCTTGCAATGATTCAAACCCGGGATCTCATAATCCCCAGTCTGTCAGCTTAACCATTCGGCCCGCCTAACCATTCGGACCGACGCCCACTATTTCATACTTTTACCTTCTCTTAATGTGGATGTGTGTTTTTGTAAAAATATTTGCAATTGAGCATAGGTTTGTATTGAGTTAGCATGTTGGGTTTTAATCCTTATTTTTTCATTGTTTGTATCTCAGTGCGCTGCAGTTTTCTTATGTCTGTGTAGAGGAAAAAAGGTTATCTTATTTTATTTATTTTTATGTATGTTTTTGACGAGAATTTTTTTTTTAAGGTGCTTGACCTTTTTGTTCTTGTAATTTTTACACAGGTAACCACAGAATATCAGACATCAGTACCAAAATGATTGGAAAGATGTGCATGGAATTGAAACATGTTTACTTGGCTGACTGCCAGAGACTGACAGATGCCACTGAACAGATGCTCAATACTGACTGTGTCAGGTATGACATTAATTTTAATCTCAACTGGAAAAACCTATCTTTGTTCTACAAGTCACAAGCCATTATCTTAATGGCAAAACCTATCTTTGCTACGTGTCACAAGACATTATCTCAACTGTAAAACCTATCTTTGCTACTGTGTCACAAGACATTATCTCAACTGTAAGACCTATCTTTGCTACAAGTCACAAGACATTATGTCAACTGAAAACCTTTCTTTGCTATGAGTCACAAGTCATTATCTCAACTGTAAAACCTATCTTTGCTACGAGTCACAAGCCATTATCTCAACTGTAAAACCTATCTTTGCTATGAGTCACAAGCCATTATCTCAACTGTAAAACCTATCTTTGCTACGAGTCACAAGCCATTATTTCAACTGTAAAACCTATCTTTGCTACAAGTTACAAGCCATTATGTCAATAAATTATTCACAGTAATAGCTGGAAAGATTACAAGAAAAGCCAAATGTAAATACGTTTTATATTTTACAAAGGTTGCTCCCTTAGACCTTTTCAATTTTGTACATTTCTTCCGATGAAATTGGTTTCACATGGCGAGAATATCTTCGTTGTGACGTGAGCTCTCACATAGAGTCTGTGGATTGTTGCTAAGTTGATAACATACACTGATGACTTATCAGACAACAGCGTGGATGAAGACAATTTTGGTGTTTTGTTACACAGATAGCCTGTTTTTAAGTTGTAAATAATCTCTATCTGTCCTCTGTTCTTTGATTGGTAAAAAAAAGACAAAAATTAAAGTTATTTTCACATCAGAACACAGATCTTTAAAATTTTTCAAGCAGTGAATGAGACTTTGTCCACTGTGAGTAAAAGAAAACTGAGAAAATATCAACATTCCTCTCTAAAACTTTATTTGAAATTATTTTTAAAGTCCCATGCCGGACTTAGAATCATGAAGTCTGCCGTTTGAATCTTGAAAATGTGAAAATGCTAGGTCTGATGCTGTGTTCATTAGGAAGAACACTTGGCAAGCATTTATCTACTCAACCCAGGTGCAAATAGGTACCAGCATCAGGTGGGAGTAGGCCTATAACTTGTGTCCTGTCCAGGAGGTCAGTGGATCGTCACCTATTCCGCTTCACACTATAGAAAATGGAAAGAGCTCCGGCTCTAAGGGTCATGACAGCCTTGGATGAACTTTTGTTATTTTTACTACAAACCATACTCTAGTGACTGGATTTGATTTGATTTTGATCAGGAAAACTTATTTACTTCCTCATTTTTCGTTCTGTTTTATTTTTTTCTGCTTTGTGACAGGATGAGTGATGCTGGCGTGAGGTATCTAGTTGAAGGGCCTGCCGCTGTCAAACTGAGGGAGCTTAATCTAACAAACTGTGTCAGGGTCGGCGACATGGCCATGGTTAATATCCACAAAAGGTAAAGGTCGTTTTTAGCCCTTTCTATTTACTACATATTTTACTTCCTTTTTTTATATTATGTAGATTGACTGTAGCGAAATATTTATGACCAGTGATGGGCCTTTGGCTCTCTGTCTCTGTCGTGTCTCCTTGTCTTATCGTGTGAATCATTCACATTGCAGTTATAGGCTTGCAACAATTAACTTATCAACCATCTCTGTCTCTCGACTTGCCCTGCTTTACCTGTCTTGACCAACTGCGGGCGGTTGGCGGGAACTGCTGGTAGATTTGACTTCTTTCCTTTCCATCTTTTTCCTTTATCTTTCACCTTGCTGTTTCTTCTTAATTCATCCTGAGATCACCACAATGGGGGACGGGGTAAATTTAAAAGAAGCAAACAAACAATCTTGACCAACTGTATTTTATGTTTAGGTCCTTGTAAAATTTGTGCATCAAGTAATTATTAGTCATCAGAACCTAAAGAGAAAATTCATGTTTTTCTCACTGAGCTGCTAGCTTGTTGGGCAAGTATTACATGTACTTGTGTATTGAATTGAGCATTTTTTCTGTCGTGATTATCACTGATATTAATTACATTGACATTTGCTGAAAAAGTGACAGTAGTTATCATGAAAGATATAAAGACATTAACATGGAGTATTTCTGTTCGCACAACACAAAATAGCATAACATTCTGTCTACTATTTTTCCACTAATTCATATATTAACTGATTAACATATTTATCTCTCCTTGAACACATTTCGTTGTTGTTGTTAGTAGTTTTATTTGTTGTTTGTCTTTTTGTCTTTGGGACAGATGTCATAACCTGACTTATTTAAATGTCAACTTCTGTGAGCACATAAGTGAAGCTGGAGTGGAGCTTCTAGGTCAGGTTCACTCCTTGTCTCCCTTGATATCAGTGGATGCAACTGTGGAGATCAGGTATTTTTCCTTTTGCTTTTACAGTTTTATCTAGCATCAGTTACTTTAAAAAGATGTGATTTATCCTCCAAATACAAAGCCATTAGTGATAAACTTTTTTTTCCTTCTTTACCCAGTCACTGTATAGAAATAAGAAATAACGAATGAACAATAACATATCAGCACATGTTTTACTCACTCAACCCTAAGCGCTAACGGCAAAGACATCAATACCAGATTTCCCTTTGCCCTGGGAAAATCTGTTGAATGATTTGAATCATAACAATATACAGTGTTAAAGAAATTTTAAAGTGTTCTTTTCTGAACTTCAAACTTTATTCTGAAACTTAAAAACATTATTACACAACACTAACTTTCTTTTTTACTACTCTTTCTTGATTCTTCTCCTCTCCACTCGCTCCCTTTTTCCTCCTCCTTTCTGCTTTTCTTTCTGACATCATCTGACATCACACTGTGTAATGCCTGCATATATGTGTAGATATTCCTCGTTTGCTGTCTGACGAAGGATTATACCTAAAACGTCACGTGTTTGTTCTGTTTCTCTTGGTGGAGTTGTTACTTATTGTCGTATATCACTGTTGTACATGTATTGGAATTCATTTTGATACATTTTGTTTTCACATCAATTTCAACAGGGCCTTTCAGCTTTGGGAAACAACGCTGGCTTGAGAGATGTCGTTTTGTCAGAGTGTAATAATATTACTGATTTAGGACTTCAAAAGTTTGCTCAACAGTGCAGAGAAATTGAAAGGCTGGACTTGTCTCATTGCATGGCAAGTGTTGTTTGCTAATTTAAGACTAGTTTCTTCTCTGTGAGCGTGTTAATGTGTATGTGTGTGTGTGTGTGTATGTATGTGTTTGTGTGCTGTGTATGTATGGTGGAAAAGATGAAGGGGTGGAGCAGGAAATGTGGGGAGAACATGGGATAGGTTTACTTTCTCATCTCTGTTCATTGGTGCCGTAACCTGGTTTGGCTTTGGAGGTGCTGCATTGATGGTCATGGCTGTTAGAAAGGGGAGAGAAAGGACAGAAATAGTTCAAGAGAGAGACAAAAGAATTTAAATTTATGCTTATTTTGTATGTTTACTTGTCTCTGGAATCCTAACTTTAATTCTTATTCAAACAGGAAAAATAGTCACTTTGTTGTTTTCTGTTTTATTTAGATTAAAGAAATTGAATTCCAATATCTGGGGACCAATTTAAAAGAGTTTTTTTTTCTTTCACCATTTCAGAATCTAACAGATGGAGCTATCAAGAACCTGGCATTCTGTTGTCGCATGTTGACGGTGTTAAATCTTGCTGGATGTAAACATGTGAGACCCAAAAAAAACATGAATGAAGCTCATGTTTCTTATAATAATAAGAGTTGCTCATTATTTCTTGCCTCGGCTACCACATTTGTTTTTAGGCTTTCAGTTTCAGACAAATGTGAGCTGCTGCTGTGTGTAGCATTTCTGTAATGAAGCATTTAGCTCCTACTGCCAATCTGTCCCAGGATGCATTGCACGATCTCCTAGATCAGTGTTTTGCGTAGCTGTCTTTTACTAGCGCTATTCATTGTATAGGGACAGCAGAAGACGTATGCGCTGACTTTAACGCTTAAATGTTATCTATCTAAAAATGTGAATCAACATATATGACTAGATTTATTTAGACATACATCATAAAATTGTGGGGAAAATAGTTGCTATGACATCTTCAACATCCTATGCGTGTCATTTCTCAACTTATTCTTGCCAGTGCCAGCCAGGAGAGCAGAGCGCTAGATCTACTTACTCATACTTGTATTTTCACCCTTTTGAACTTTAGAAATCTAAATTGCTCAAGTCTGATTATCTTATCTTATTATAGAAACTAATAAATAATTGAGATTTTTATATCACTTGTAAATAGATATGTTACATCTCCCTGTGTCTAGATCTAGTTACATTAGGTTCTAGTTCTGGATGTAGATGCTCTTCTGTCCAAGGAACGAGTTGAAAAAAAAATAGAATACGAAAAGAAAAAAAAGAATCAATTTGGACTTGTAGTAAGGTTGAGACATTTAATAATTTGTTAGAGGATTTGAGAATTGAACATAGACTTCACAAATATACTAAATTACATTTTATGAATATGAATCAAAATGTAAAACTACAGGGCATTTAGCTCATTTCAGATATTCCCGATTAGATCTCACGTATTGCCCGTGGTATCACTTTTACGTCGCCACATTTCCTCAATGCGAAAGCCTATAATACTTTCACATAGAATGTGAGACTGTGCATCAATGTAACTCAGTGCAAACAAAGAAAAAAGATAATATTTTAATCTTGTTAAGCGCCAGTTATAAGTTATAAAATATGAACACCTAGAATGTTATGTACTACTACCCAATCATTTCTAATTCTAGATCTAGTTTTTGTTATTATCATTACCGGTGGTCATCCTGTTCCTTCTCTTTCTTCTCCTCATATTATTAATTATAATCATCACCACAAATGTTAGCATTATGATTTACAGTATTAGAATGATTATTAAGGGGAGGAGTGCGTTCTGGGAATGGCATTTTTGCCGAAAATGGGACAAATCTAGTCTATCATACTAGTGGATAGAGCAGTTCATTCCCGACATAATGATTTCATAAAAGAAGCTCATTATCGATTCTTTGAATTTATACAAATTTTTTAGAAACAATATAGGCCTATCTTTCAACACAGCTATTATACAATAAATGCCAGAAATATTATCTAAAGTACGGCCAGTTGGTAGTCATTTTGATCGCCACAATGAATGCTATCCAAAACAACCTTATTTGAGCATCTTTTATGAATATTGCCTTAGATTGGCCGGAAGTTACGGAACATATTCCACGCACTTATTATCAAAAGGCACCATCTCAAAATGAGTAAAAAGGTGCTGGTGCACTTGAAACAGTATCAATAAGAAGTAGTTGAGAACCTCTCAAGGTTTTATGATGTTTCAAAGTATTATCCTACTCTTTTCTTAGGTTTATGGGAGAAAAGGTATTCAAATAACAGAAAATAGGAGAAAAATACGAATATCTCAATATGTCATTTTGGACCTTTTTTTTCTAACTTAGCTCGCATTTTTTATCTGATTGACTTGAAATTTGACACAAACCTTGCTTTTGATGCATGGAAAGTATGCATGCGTTAGATGTTATTTTGTATACTTTCCGAAAAATGAATTTTTTAGTTGACTAAAATTGCTGTAAATTGTAAACATTTTATATGCAACTTTCAACACACCATAAAACTAAAAGTTTGATAGATTCGTCCAAACCCATGCATACTTTTGTTCTATAGATGTATATGAAGGAGTGTACTGATTTTGAGACACATTCAAAATAATTGATGCAGATTTTACATTTTGAAAATGCATGTTATTTTAGCGTCATAAATCCAATATGGTGGCGTTGCCATGGCAACACCCGACAAAATTTCAGTTTCTCATATTTTCTCCTCTAACTTAGATACGTAGAATTCAAAAATCGAGGTCCTAGTTGGCTAGCTCTATGGGTTTTCAAAATGGCTTTCAGAACCTGCTCCTCCCTTTAACAAGAGTAGAAATGGTAGCAGTAGTTATACTGCTTTTGTAAGAACATTATTATTTATGAATAATGACGTGAGGTACTCACTGCCCTCATATTTTACTATAATCAAAGAAGGGCTTCAGGCTCCACACAAAAGAGCTACCACCGATGTGTTTCTGAAACAAGGGCAAATAATTTTGCGTGCTAAACGCCCCATTGATATATAAGAGAATGAATACAGAGATGATAGTGAAAAATAAATGAGGCATTTGAATAGTCTTTCCTGTCATTATTCAAGTTATAGTAGAACTGCTAGAATCAACATTTCTTTATGAGCAGTCACTACTGAGACACAGAAAAAGAAAATTTAGGGGATACAAATTTTTAACCCAGCTGTCATGAAAAGGCTGTTTACCACTTCAAACTAAATCTAATCATTTTCGTTTTCCCACCATTGTCGTACTTGTACAACTAATGTTGTCTGCTACCAACACAAGAAGTCTAGAAATGTTTTAAAAAAGCGGAACAGTAAAATTGATATTTCTCTGAATTTCAGACAAGTGCAGTCAAAACAGTATGCACAGCATAATATGTGGCTTAGTTTGAAATAGAATCACATTCAACTCAAGAGAAAATAATACCAACTATTATTTTAACTTTGTGGGAAAATGAATTGGGAATGGCAACATGAGGATACCGGGAAACAAGGTGTCAAACTGTAGAGTAAAGACCTTGAGCAGAAAACTTCAGAGCTTTGTCAACATTTGCCTTAGGAAAATACCACCGATTCAGTGGTCAGATAAAATTCAAAATGAAACACTGGGAAAAAACAACGCAGAAACCAATAGCAGAAGAAATAGGACAGGGAGATGGAGATGGATAAGACACACCCTCAGAAAACCTCAGAGAAGTACTACAAGACATGCCCTTCAGTGGAATCCACAAGTGGCAGAGGATTAGGGGTAGGCCACGATTAACCTGGAGAAAGCTAGATCTAGTGGAGAATGACTTGAATGAAGAGAAGAGGTCTTTTGTGGAAGGACTTAACGAGAATTTCCCAAGATAGGAATAAATGGAAGTTTGTTGGTGAAAAGGCAATGATGATGATGATGTAGTGTAAATCCAAGAATATCAGATATTTTAACCGGACCTGAAAAAGAATTTTAAAAGGCACATTGTTGACAAATTAATTCCCATTTTATCATCTGGAAAAACAACAGAAAGAAAAATAAAGAAAGCGTTTTACAGAGCCGAATTTGCCAATTTTTCTTTCACTATTGTTCTCAGAATAATCATACCCTAATGAAGAAAAAAGAACAATACCTTTCCTTACATGTATTTTCAGGTGACTGATCTGAGTATTCAATACCTTAGTGGTGTATGTCATTACCTGACACAGGTGGATATAAGCGGATGTATTCAGATAAGGTGAGTTCAGTTCTTAATTCTTCTCACGTACCACCAAAGGAGCTGTTATTAAGAAACGAATGTTCAAAGAAACTTGAAAGAAAGAAAGATTTTGGTCTGAGGGTTTCTTTTAAGTTATATATTTTTTATTAAAATACAACCAATACTGGTACCAATTAATTTTATACTTTTAAATTCCTTAAAAGTAATGATGCAGAAATATCTGAACCAAACATTTGCTAACTTACTAACATTCCTTTCTTCAAAATGCTATTGAAATCAAAATGCTGCTATCTTCTCAAGATAAAAGTGATTATAAATACGTCGGTGAAACTGTCTAAATCCCCAAAGTCCACAATATGTATATGGGATTTCTTTTGATTTATTATTAAGATGCAAGCCTGGGAGCAACACGGGACCACTGGAAAAAATTGTGTTTGGGGTACATATTTTCAGGATAATCTTTTAAAGTAATACAGATGGCATACCCAAAAATTCAATAGAATGCTTTTAATAGACCCTAGATTAACTACAAAACAAAATTAAGTATTACATCAATATAGAATTTGTTTAAAATGTGCTTTTGACAACCAGTTTATTCATTACAAGTATGACTAAGGATTTCCATCCAGTTGTCTGGCTACCAATAATCATATATGTGGTCAGTGATCATTATGATCGAGCGGTTCATTCCAAGTAGACATAATTTTATGCCCAAAGATCTAGAAAATCTAGATCTAGTTCTCTTGAAATCTTATCTAATTGAAATGTTGGTACATGTACTTTTATTGGAACATCATTTGATTTTACAGAAAGTATCTACTTACCGTTCTGTGAACGGGTAATTCAGCTAGTATAATGCATGTGATATGTTACTGATACTCATAATCTTTATGTTCAATGGAGTTATATATCGACAGTAAAAGTCGCAAACCGTGTAAGTCTAAAAATAGCAACACCTTTTTTTTTAGCTTTTTAAAAATTAAGTAGGAAGCCCTTATGCTTCGTTTAGTTAGGCTTCCGTGGCATAGAAACCCATATAATTTATAATAACCATATGAGTAATCTGTTTATCCCTATTATTATTGGGTTTAATTTTTGACACTTGCACATGGTATATGTCTGTGAAAATAGATTAAAATGCACAGCATCTATTTCTTTGATTTTCTCAAAACATCCATAATTGGACTTGCATGGATTGCAACTTTCACCATTGATATGTTACATACTAGTACATGATTGTATACGTGTATGTATTCTTTGTTCACAGTGACAAAGCTCTTAAATATTTACGGAAAGGATGCAAAAAGCTGAAAAGTTTGAAAATGCTTTACTGTAAAAAAATTACCAAGTAAGTCTGTCTGTTTTTTTCATTTACAAAATAGAAACAAACGTTGACTCTATATAATTAACCTTAAGGAGAAAGAAGGAAGATTATGTTGAAATTAAGGCTCTAAAAATAATGACAGAAATACCTATACATAATGGAACATAAATAATCTTCGCCACTCAGGCACATTCACAATTTTCCTATACAGGGAAAATTGTGAATTGGGAGAATATCAATACCACTCAAGTTTAAATTAAACGTTCCCCAAGTTTTTATTCTTTTTGCATTTGACACGTATTTTCTCCACTCTACCCAGATGCAAATGGGTACAACAAGCACTAGCTTTGGAATAAAAACCTGCGTCAGACTAGCGTCCTGGCCAGGAGGTGATTATTATCACCTGTTTCACTTTACGCTATTGAAACCAGGATAAGCTCCGGCTATATGGGCTGTAACGGCTTTGATAGAAATTTACTTAATGAGTTACAAAGGACTTTGAATGCTTTATCTGGTGGACAATAAAGCTATTGAGCTGTCATTTGTAATGTGTCTTTAGGGAATAGAGACTATACATTTTATTTTATCTTCATCATTTGATAAAATATCAACCAAGGCTGAGGTAGTTACTGCTTTCTTTCAAGCAGTACAACATGGAGAATGCATTATTAAAAATGTTCTGTACACCTAATCATAATCTCGATAATCAATTCTCCAGGCATGCAGCCCAAAAGATCCAAAGACACATTGAAGAGGTCGAGTACAACAATGATGATGTACCTGGTTACTTCGGCTACTGTTGAAGTGTTACTGCAGTTACAATCCTTGGAACAACCACCAGTCTCCTTTGTTATTCGGATAACAGTTTGTTATATTGTGATATTATTAATTATAAAATTCAATTTAGGCTATTGTTTGTTTATTTAATTGAAACTTATCAGTCCACCATATGCGGTGATCTCAGAGTGAATCAAGAGAAAACAGCAAGATAAGAGAGGAGTGAAAGGAAAGAAGTAGAAACTACCAGAAACACCCTCCAACTGCTCACTTTAGGGAATCAATTTACGTCATTATAGAAAAGAAAAAGCATTCCTGGCTTAGGCTTAGTCTAGCACTAGTACAATTACATAGTACAATGTAGTTATTGTTATTCTTATCATTCTAGGGGCTATTGGGTGTTGGCCCTTTGGTTCAGTGCCATGGAAAGAAATGAACAAGTCGTAAGTCCCGTCCAGCTGAACTGCTTTCATATATTGAATGTTTTCTATATATGGATGTGCATCAAGCAGTTTCGTTGACATTTACTCGTACACCATATGTGGTGATCTCAGGATGATCTTTCTCCAGGCTACCCTGTTTCCTTCTGTGAAAGTTGAATTTCTTTGCTATTAGTGCCTCTTTTATATCTTCATCCCACTTTCTTTAAGGTCTGTCTTTTGATGTGTTGTTCTTTTTCTAAATTAAAGAAATGTGCCCTTTTCTAAAACGAAAGATATTTTAGATAGTATTTCAATCTTTCCGCCTAAATAGAGTAACATTTTCTTAAATTGTAGTCAACATATCATTCAATCCTACTCCTATACATTTTCCTGCAAGTCATCCCTTGCACCCAGCCATTTAACTGAAAAGGTAACTATTTCATTTCTTTTTTATCATTCATCGTTCTGACCACGTCCTGTGAGACTGGTCAATTAGATATAATTTACAAAGTAGTCAAAACTGAATAAAATCCAAAGGCTGTCTATAAATTTATGACTATGATTATGAATACCTGATGATGTACAGGTACATGTTGAGATTCATGTTGAGATTCATATTAATGCAAAGGCATATATGTCTGCTAAAGAGACAATGTCAGTGAACAGTGACTCTTGTCAGTAAGAAAATAATCTTTCCAATTGTTTTTACTGTTACTTTACCTATTTTGTGATTTTAAATTGTTGTCATTGTATTTGTATCATATGTAATATACATGTATACTTGAAGTTGAAGAAAGCCAGTACACCCTCCCCTGCCTTTTCATCATGCCTTGATTGTGTAACAATAGACTAGTCAGTTCTCTTTCTTTCTTGCCTTTCACTATGATGTACATGTGTGAACGCTGTGTGTGTGAGTTACTCACGAACTCACAATGCACAGTACTGATATTTCATTATGCCTTCTATACAAGTGATTCTTTATATAGCTATTATATTGTCATTAAATGTCATCATCTTTACCATCATCATCATCCATTATAATCACCATTACTATTATTATTTCTATGACTCTCAAAGGTGGTCCTTATTTTGTGTTACGGGAGATATTTCGTAGCAAAGGCTTAGTGCCTCAAGGTGCATTTTCCTTACAAAAATGATACATGTACAATGTAGTTGATTCTCTTAACTAGTGAAACAAAAAAAATTTAAGTAGTAAAATTATCCAATTTCTTTACTTAACAGGTATTTTTAAAACTGCATTTCAACCAATTGTTATGAAATTGTCTGTAGTTACTAGTATCTCTTCAATCCTTGAATTTTCATGTGCTTAGGTTTTTAAATATGAAGAAGAAAAAAAGTGCCCCCTGAACAGACCACCTTTTGACTTTTTTTTCCATTATTTGATTTGATTTACCCCCATACACAACTAAGATGATCTCGAGGTTTTTGGTAGGATTTTTAATGTTGCCTGAACTGCCTTGTAAACAGCCAAGGGATCTTTAACGTGCACAGAGTGTTGTGATCTGCACACTGAACCCCCTTTTAATTTTTATCGTCCGTCTCCTATGAGATTAAGTGTTGATCCACTTACCTGGACCAAGGGGGTAGATTTTCCTAAAAAATAAAACTCAAGAAAATTTTTCAACCGTTGGTGGGATTTGAACCCACTACCTTTTGGTTGAGAGGCCAACACTTTGTCTCTGGACTACCAAGTCCCCTGTTGAGAGAAGGAGTTATACACATGGTTTTCATGTGATTTTTTTCTTCAAAATTAGTAATAATCACATCTGTCGGTCCAGGAACACATTCTTCTCAAGCCCCATTTCGATTCATTCATTCTTCATTCAACTGTGATATTTTTATTACATTTTTTACTGTGTACTTTTCTTTGGTGTCATTTGTTGTTTTTCATCACCTGCTGCAACCAAATGTCACAAATCTATATTGAATGTTAAAATGATGAAGTTCTAAGGTAGCTTCTTGTGTGAAAGTTAATGTAATTTTATTTGTAAAGTTGTAAATAAATGTAACACATATGCACGCTATAGCTTAGATTTAGATTACGGCACACTAGAAGAAACTTCATTAACGTAGAATGTATTTAAATATATCTTAATCTATATCAGGATAATCATTTCAGGACTTGCATTCAAAGCCATAAAATGCTCTATGCTTTGTTTTGTGGGTTGTTTGGGGTTGTTTTTTTATGTTGAAAATGAAACCAAAAAAGAAATGGTCTTTTTGAGTATGGACACTTTTACAGAGTTCACATCCTATATTTATCGAACCACATTTTAAAAAAGTCAAAAATAGATAGCAAACTTAACTCTTTCCCTACTTCAAGCCTGAAAAATTGGCTCGCACCATTCGTTACGGCTGGACTTCTAGCCACAAGAACCAGCTTGATAAATCTACTGTCTCCTCCAATATCACTAAGAACAGACAAGTTTGAATATATCTGTGTTTGTGTCAAATCAACTGCAGGCTAGCATCAATGAATAGACTAGTAGTATCAACAGCAAAGAGAAACAAGGAGAACTTTGGTTTATTGAAATTTACCCAATCCACCATATGCGGTAATCTCAGGGTGAATTAAGAGGAAAAAACAAGATGAAGGATAAGTGAAGAGGGACAGGAAGAAAGTCAAGCCCAACTGCAGTCCCAGCCGCCCACGATAAGAACAACAACAACAATGACAAGGACAATTCTATCTAGATGCATTGCAATGCTGTATTGAGCATTCTGATTAGTTAAAAGCCTGGGCTAAAAATAGCCATCAAACACATTGTTAGAAGCACAACAGCCTTGCAAGGCACTTGATGACTGAATTCACCTCTTACCTCTGGATCAATGATATGGTTACAATGATCACAATACACAAGTAGTCAAAGACGGAAATCACAGATGTGAAACAAAATTTGTTTAA
The DNA here is from genome assembly GCA_037039925.1 of Doris montereyensis. Taxonomy (NCBI): domain Eukaryota; kingdom Metazoa; phylum Mollusca; class Gastropoda; order Nudibranchia; family Dorididae; genus Doris; species Doris montereyensis. The sequence goes on along the minus strand of JAXRKP010000034.1, from coordinate 638,641 downwards.
TTCAAGTAACATTAATAAATTGTCATATTGCATTAATATGAATTCTTTCATTAAGTAGTATATTATGGAAGAAGAAGAAGAAGAAAGGAAAAGAAGAAGAAGAAAAAGAAGAAGAAGAAGAAGAAGAAGAAGAAGAAGAAGAAGAAGAAGAAGAAGAAGAAGAAGAAGAAGAAAGTGATAAAAAAATGAAGGGGCGACGAGGAGGCAAAGAAGAAAATAGTAGAGTAACTAAGGTTTTCAAATAATTCTGCCAAAAAATTAGTCCTCCAAACGCTTCAGCCTGCTTGTCCTACACCAACTGTTGAAATGACATCCAACACACATTGCCATTGTCAGACGTTAACGACAAAACGTTGCAGACTCATTGACTTTTCTCCTTGCCTAGTGAAACCCTGGGCATGCGAGCTCGAGGCCTGACAGGGGTCACTGCCGTTGATGGCGCCAGGGCGTCCACATAGGGTAAAGACTTGGCACTTTTGTTCTGTTTAGTAGAAAAGAGAGAGAAAAAAGCAAAAAACAAAGCATGTGAATTAAGAGATTTTCTTTTCTGTTTTCGTTTCATTGGAATTTACCTCATATCATATCTCAGGGTGAATTAGAGGGAAACAGCAAGATAAAAGACAAACCAACGTGAAAGCAAAGAAGAAGTACCCACCTACCAGCGGTGTCTGCCTTATGCAAATAAAGAGAGAAAACAAAACAACAAAGGAACAATGAAAGCTAAACTCAATTGATTCACGCTCACACATTGTTACACCCAAAATTGTTTCATGCAACCAGAATGTCATATAATATTCTAGCCGTTGCCATCTTGGGGTGATGCTGACAAAAGATGACTTTGCTCTTCCATACAAGTACCGTCACATTTGCTACACAGTTACATAAGATGTTTTTTTAAATGTTAAAATTTGACTAAACATAATCAATAAATCTCCTAATAAAATAAGCACTAATACGAATATAGTATCTTCAATTGCCTGGCCAATTAAAATTTTATCGTGTGGCTAAGACTCGGGTCAATAAAACACCGAAATCGTTGAATAAAACATTTGTCTTTTTTTTAAATTAAGGTTTTATGTTAAGGAAGAGACAATTTTTAACATTGACTACATTGTGTTTAGACACACAAGTAATACATTCAAGACCATTGACAGATACATCACAGACTTAAAAAGCGAAGAGATCTATTCACCCAATGTTTTAATCCATGTGTCATACTCTTTAAATTGACGAAACCAGATTTAAGTGAGAAAATTAAAATACTGAATGGACACACAAGTGAGAAGATTAAAATGCTGAATGGACAGATACATAAAAGACTTAAAGCGAAAAGAGATCTATTCACCCAATGTTTTATTCCATGCGTCATACTCTTTAAAATGACGAAACCAGATTCGAGTGAGAAAATTGAAATGCTAAATGGCCATACAAGACCCAACATAAAAACCCGCCTTTTCTCACACACCTGATTCAGAAAAAGTGGTCTGGCAAGGTAAGGGATCCCTTGAGAACAGCATTGACCTTCCTCAGCATGTCCCAAGGTAGAGTCGTGACAATCAGTAAGACTCCCTTGGTGATATCTACAGCTCGGACAATTCCTGTTGAATTAAATTGTTGTGTTATTTATTTTCTATAGCTCTTACTTGAAAATTCTCATGATAGAAGTATTTTTAAGCAATAATATATACAAAAAAAAGGAAGAAAAAAACCCCAAAAGCAAAAACACATCCCCCCCCCTCCCTCCCCTTCCCTAACCCTGCCCAAAAAAACCAAAAAAAATAATACTGGCCTTACCCATGCCTAAACAGTGACAAGTAGGCGTCTCCTCAAACATCCAAGGAAGTTCCGCCGCGTTTTTTGTGGCCTGAAGTAAAAAGAATGTGATAAATGTTTAAAAAACAAGACAAAAAAAAGAGAGAAAAACAAAAGAAACAATAGGAAAACAAAACAAAGCAGCCAGGCAAGTTTGTTTGTTTAATTGAAATTCACCCCTGTCCACCATTGTGGTGATCTCAAAGTGAATTATAAAGAAACAGCAAGATAAAAGACAAGTGAAAGAGTAATAAGAAAGAAGTAGGACCTATCAATCAGCAGCGCCCGTCAACATCCCGCAGCCAGAAAAGACAAAGAAGCAACAACAGCAAAAAAATCCCACCAAAACTCAATACAAAATGATACAGGACAGACCCCTGAGGGCTATTTTTATAGGACACACTATAACTAATAAGCACCTGTCTGAGGTAAGACAAAAAGTAGTGGGGAGCAACAGGTTATGATTAAACACAAACTGATTGATTCATTTTAAAAAAATTTTTTTAATCTTTATGGACAAAGTGAATTCCAAACTGATTTCTGAATTAAAGAGAATCGTGAATCAAGAACAAAAAATTCTAACATGAGCTAGAAAACAAGTTTTGATTCAAAGCAGAGAGCAGAGATAGGGGTAATAATGTTACAACTTGAAAGCCATAAAGAAGACTACTACATTGAGTAGTACATGTATAATCAGCCCCATTAAAGTTGAATTTTTTTACCCCTCCACCAAAGACTTTTACCCGAGACAAGTTATTAAAACTTGAGACAATTATTCTTTAACATGATAAAAAATTAACCCGAGACAAATAATGCTTGTTGTTACCACTATCCATTTGTTGGTCCATACAAATTACAATGACTCCTGAAATCCACTCTGGCTGTGGGATAGGCACTATTTTATTTCAGGTCTTATTCTGTTTAACGCTATTAAAGACAATGGGTTTTTTCAGGGTGTTGACTAGTGTTATTGGTCTAAGATTGTTAGGTGAGCCCTTTGGTTTTCTTGGCTTTTGTATTGCAATGAGTACTCCCGTGTTTATGTCAAGTTCTTGGTGGTTTGTAAACGTATCGCTGATTGTGTTTGCAATGATTGCGACTAGTAGGGATGTGCCATATTTCAGTGGTTGCATTGAGCAAATCTTCTACTTCTGTTTCATACCAGAACGAGCTCTCTAACGTGAACGATTGATTCTTTAAGATCTTTTACTGCTGGCAGTGCAAGCCTCTGACTTAACTCGTTTTCTTTCTCTCTCTTTCTATCTGTCCCATGGCGGAGGCCGTTGGGCGCTACTGATGACCAAATAACCAGTCTTCTCCACTCCTTCCTTTCCTCTGCCTGTCTTATCAGCTCACTTAGCTTCAGGCCCGTCCATTCAGTGACATTGTCCTCCCATCTCTTGTTTTGTCTGCCTCTTCTTCCCGCCTTCTCTGACAGTTCCTTGAAGCACAGTTTTTGAAGCCCTCCTCTCAACAAGTGTCCAAACCAATTCATTTTGTGCATTTTTGACAGTGGTGATGAGGTCTTCGTAAGGACCAATGGTTTGTCTTATTCTGTCTCTGACTTCTTCATTGTTGATATGGTCTTTGTGAGAGATACCGAGCAGTCTTCTAAAGCATCTCATTTCTGTTGCCTGTATTCTCTTCTCTATATCTGCAGTTAGTGTCCATGTTTCGCAGGCGTGGAGAAACACTGAGTAAACAAGGGAGCGCATAAGTTTTAACTTTGAACTAAGGGAGACTTTGTTGTCTTTCCAGACGGTTCCCATCTTGGCTAATGCGGATGTTGTAATTGCACTCCTTGTTAATACTTCAGGTTTTGATCCTTCGTCCGACAGTATTGCTCCCAGATATTTAAACTTGTGCAGTTTCAAACTTCTCTCCGTTGGCAATGGTGTCAGTATGGATTCCAGTGTCACTGTTGGTCATCAGTTTTGTCTTGCTTGTACTGATTTCCATGCCGTATGCTGCGGAAGATGTATCTAGTCTTCTGACCAGATTATTCAGTTCTTGCTCTGTGCCTGCACATTCGTCAATATCATCTGCAGCGCAGGTTTGTGATTGTTCTTCCACCAATGCTCACTGTTCCTTGGTCGCCGTCAAGTGCGTCTGTCATAATTTTTCTGAGGAAGCATTGAAAGAGGAATGGATCTCGCCTCAGTGCAACGATGTCCGAATGTAACCTCAATTTAAACAAAACATGGATCACGTATCAAATAGTCAAACACCTTATGAGCAGCCAACTTTGACCGGCCCAATGCCGTTCACGACAAAAACGAAGTGCCTGACCGAGCAAAGAGATCATACACAGGTGGACAGAGTGTGCCCAGACCTCTACTCTCTCCGTGCAGTAGGCGACACAGAAAAGCTCAAACACATCCGACAACAGACACAGCCAGAATTTCTCCATCCTTCGAGGTAAAGTAGGAAGCAGTGAAAGGAAAAGCTGCAGGCATAGACAATATCCCAGGAGAACTTGTCAAGCAGGGGGTGAGGCCATGATAGACGCTTTAAGTTTAAGCGTAATCTGCCAGAAGATCTGGAAGTCAGGAAGATGGCCGACTCAATGGACCCAGTCTTTAGTAATGACCCTTCCCAAGAAAGGAAACCTACAGCAGTGCAACAACTGCCGCACAATCCAGTCTCATTTGCAATCCCAGTTGAAGTTATGCTCAGGATCATACTGAACAGACTGAATTGATGAAACACCAAAGGCAATCATAAGTGAGGAGCAGGCAGGATTTAGAGCAGGACGAGTACAACTGAGCAGATATTTAACCTCAGAATTCTGTGCGAACAATACTTTCAACACCAACAAGAGCTCTACCCGTATTCATAGACTTCAAGAAAGCTTTCGATAGAGTGTGGCATGCTGTACTCTGGGCGACCATTAACCACTACAATATCAATGCCAACATTATCAGTGTCATACAGAACCTCTATAACAAGGCCAGCAGTGCAGTATATCTAAACGGGGAGTTTGGAGACTGGTTCAGAACCACTGTTGGAGTGAGACATGGGTGCTTGCTCTCTCCGAACCGTTTCAATGTCTTCCTCGAAATTATGACAGACGCACTCGTTTTCTTTGCCAACGTACAAAACAACTAGTATCACTAGTACTACAAGTAGATCTACAAGTCAGAAACAGCATAGACCGCACTGTTTTCGATCAGTTTACTGGCTCATCGTTTTCCAATCATTGTTTTCATCTATTTACTGATAGAAGTAATGTATTGTGTGAATGGTGTCTCCACCCCAAAAAGATTTTTAGCTTCTCAATTTCACCCTTTACCTCATCACCACTCAGACTAACGACACATAACCGTTTTTATTGGTGCCAATATAAAGTTTGAACTCTTACGAACACTGCGTTTCAAAAAATGAAGAGAAAATAATGACAAATAAAAAAGGTAAAGATTTTTTAAACCACTCTATTTTTTGGGTACCCACGCCATAATCTTGTGTCGGACCTTGGGTAGTCTATCTAGCCTGAATAGCCTACATGACAAATTATCATTTAACCATGACAAACATTCATTAACCTGAGACAAATTATCATTTACCCATAACAAACATTCATTAACCTGAAACAAATTATCATTTACCCATGACGAACATTCATTAACCTGAGACAAATTATCATTTACCCATGACAAACATTCATTAACCCGAGACAAATTATCATTTACCCATGACAAACATTCATTAATCAGAGACAAATCATTTACCCACGAAAAACATTCATTAATCAGAGACAAATCCTTTACCCATGACAAACATTCATTAATCAGAGACAAATCATTTACCCACGACAAACATTCATTAATCAGAGACAAATCCTTTACCCATGAAAAACATTCATTAATCAGAGACAAAGCGCTTACCCATAACAAACATTCATTAATCGGAGACAAATCATTTACCTTGGACAAATCAGCCTCACAGAGAGCCACCAAACTAGCATCCACAGCATTCAGCGACTCCCTCGGAGAAAGCCTGTGGTGGCAAACGTGGACTGCTATGTGTTTGAACGGCACGGTAAAAGGCGTTGCTGACATCAACGTCACGTCATTTTCCAAACCCATAGACAACGAAGAAAGAAGAGCCAGGTTACGCAAGTCCATTGGTCGGAATTTCAAAGTGAAGCTGAGTCTGGGAAAGAAAGAAAAACAAAATCATAACATTTGATGCAAAAAATTGTGAATGAGAAAACGGAGGCGAGTCATGTGTAAAAATGTCATGATTTACCTAACTAATTGAACCAGTACAAAGCCCATTCAATTTTGCATTATAATGTACTATAGTCATCAAATTTCGACCTTCTGAGTAAATGTGCAAGTGCTCTGTTTAACGCTTTCTCTACAAACCTGGCATGGCCTTCTAGATCTAGTCAGTGAGACTAACTGAGCCGTTCAGGTCGGGACTTGTGTGTGTGGTCAATTCAGTGTGTAGAAACAAATCATGTCGTTTCGATTTTTCAATTTTTTCGTCAATAAACAACCGTCTCGTAGTTTTCGGATAGGCAAGACAAAGATTGGGCTTGTTCTATATTTTTATGACTTTTAAGTTAAAGAAGTATGAGTGATCGATTTTGTAGAAAGAGGAGCTTAACCCTTTGAACACTATTGCCCAGTACACCGGGCAAATTCTCAGTCAAATACACTATCGACAGGTACACCGGGCTGAGTTCGTGACCTTGCATACTTGTGCTTTACGTCATCAAAGGTCGTGTCTGCCCGCTATTTTCGCTTCCTCAATGTAAACAAAGAAAGCCTGAACAACCTGTATCATTTTTGTGGTGATTTTAGTGAAAATTTCGCAATGAAGCGAGCGTTTGTGAATCCTCAACATCAGGGGTAAAAGAGGTAAAACTACGTTATCAGAGTCAGCTGTTAGGCGATGATTCTTGATTCGGATGAGGAAGAATTAGACTTTGATGCAGATTATCCGGTAAGTGACGTTGAAAGCATGTCCGATGATGAAGTAGAAGTAGATCTAGATTTAGAGTGCCGAGTTTACTTATTCATCAAAAGGGGGTCTACATGTTGTCACCAGGGTTATCAGGTCATTAGATGAATTTCTAATACTAGATAAAGAGTTTGATGGTGATATAGAATTACTTAAACAAAAGGAGTTTATCCTTATGAGTATGTTGACTCTGTTGAAAGACTTGATGAACTCAAACTACCTCGAATTAATAGTTTTTTCATCATTAAAAATGGCCATTTTAGCTGGGGACCAGGGACAGGGTTTTTTAAGGGCTGGGGCACCAGTGTACAAAGGGTTGAAGTCGGTGTTTTGGCCCATTTGAAAAATTTACCAAATTTTCAAAACACTAAAACATTCGTAACTTCATTTGAAATTGTCCTACTGAAATGATTTTAGTATTAAATTTCTCATGAAACAAAGTTCTTTCCATTAGTAATCAACGTTTTTCCCTTGCTTACACATGAGATTTGGGTTCCTGACTACCTATTACAACCTTTCATGGGCGGTAGATAACCTAAATACTTTTACCTGCTTATCAATAAATTCTCAAGAATTCCAGTGCAAAATAAAAACATCAAATTTCGTAACGTGGCTCATTAGTCGCAAAATTTACTCGTAAAAATTAAGTGACAAACAGTATGAATTTTTCTTACAACTTTTCAGAAATGTAATAAGTTTAGCTCAGTTAAGCATCACAACTTACTCTCTCTTTGGGCAAGACAAGGAAGAAAGAATAATGAGGTCATGCGCTTTAGTCTCTCCGACCTTTTTGCTAGGATCCTCAGACTGTGGAGGGAAAAAATGGACGTCAGGGATTTTATAAGGAAAAAAGAAGAAAAGTTTACAAATGTTTAGCCAATCTCTATGAGCCAAAAGCCAGGAAGCGTGAACCTATTGTGTGAGGATGAGCATACAAAGATAGATAGATAAATAGACAGATTCTCAGATAGATAGATAAATAGACAGATTCTCAGATAAATAGATAAATAGATAGATTCTCAGATAGATAGATAAATAGATAGATTCTCAGATAGATAGATAAATAGATAGAGATATTTACATACATGTATATAAAATCATTGATTTATTCATTTCTTTGATTACGCATTTCAGATATATATTTAAATTCAAAGAGTTTCAAAATTATCGAACCTTGAAACTACACACATAACAAAATAATTGATGTTTCACAATTTACAAGCGTTGATTTGATTTGATTTTATCGACCTACACAACTACGGTAATCTTGGGGATTTTAAGTAAGTTTGTTTTTGTTTTTTTGCCCAGACTGCCCTGTTAACAGCCAAGGGATCTTTAACATGCACAGAGTGTTGTGATCTGCACACAAGACCTTTTATCATCTGCCTCCGATAGTACTAGATTTCGATCCACCTACCTGGACCAGGGGGCAGTTTTTACTCAAAAACAAGTTTCACCCGCCGGAAGGGTTTTGAACTCACAACCTCTTGGTTGAGAGGCCGACACCTTGCCTCTGAACTACCGAGAGTACCCAATTTACAACAAATTTAGACAGTAGATTATTCTGCAATGAAATTCAACAGCCACAGCTCATCTGTCTTTCAACATCGTACAGAAATAGATTCTGTAAGCGACTGCTTTCAAAATTCCTCTGTAGGATTCACAACCTGCTGTGCAGCTTCACAAAAGACCATGGAAACTGTATGTTAACCAAAACGAAAGTCTGCCCAGCTTTCATAGATTTGGCTTCTATTCTAATACGGTACACAGACAAATTCAGAATTTTTGACTTCTCAATTAGAAAGCTTCACATTTTTAGAAAAGGTAATCGTTTCTTCCTCAACAAAGCACAGGTGATAAAATGACTATAATGTATCAAAATCATATCGAAATGTAACAAATTACATTAATTTAATTTTAATAAAAAGTGAGGAAAAGAATTATAACAAACTGATTGCAGTGAAGAGGAAAATCAATTTAAAAAACATGGTGTTCCTCAGAGAACTTAATCATCATTTTGATGTATAAGCAAATAAGGTGAAAATAAGACCAAAATAAAAGAAAAAGCAGAAGAAAAAAAAAACAAATTTTGCTTATAGTACAGAAAACCCAAAAGTAACAATCCTCCTGAATACCAGTGACTATCAATGAGTTTAAATCTAACTACCTTCCAACGGAAAATCCACCTGAGTGAACTTGAAAGGAGAGGACCAGGAGAAGGGTCAAGGTCGGCTGGGAGAGGGGGATGGACGGGAAGGAAAGGATATTTTTTAGGTTTGGAGTATAGGATAAGGCTTCTTGATGTGGTGTGGGGGAAAGGGAATTTTTATTTCTTATTTCAATCTTTTCTTATCTCTTTCGTTCCTGCTCAGGCTGGAGGCCACGGCAATGTTCACCAAACAGGGTGGGGTGTGGGGGGGGGGGACTGGTCGCTTGTACACGTGAAGGAAGGAAAGATGTAGAAAGACCGGAGGGAGGGAGGGGAGGAGGGAAAGGGAACGGAAAGGAAGGGCAAGGGCATGTGGTATTGATGGGCATATAAAAGAATGAATACTGGGCATTTGTTGACGGTCAGCCTTCGTCCAAAGCCACCATTTCCTGCGTTGCTGGAAAATTGTTGTACTGCAAGACACCTCCAGCTGGATGACCAGGTCCGGTTCCACGATATTCATGGTGTCTATAAAGATCATGAGTCCTACACCTGCAAGGATTATAAATACAAATGGGAATGATGTCACACATACAGGTATATCAAACCAACGCACCAGGTGCAATATAACAATCTATTTCTCCAGTGATATTTTACCTTGTTAGAAGTATTTGTTTAATTGAAATTTACTCCGTTCACAATGGTGGTGATCTCAGGGTGAATTAAAAGAGGAAACAGCAAAATAAAAGATCCAGAAAGAAGGAAAGGAAAGAAGTAGGACCTACCAATAGAGCCTGCCAACCACCAGCTGTTAGAGATATTGAACCCCGCAGAAGTTTCATGTGCATTCACCGAACCCTTCACAAATTGAAATGTAAAATACAACATACACACACAGTTTGATCCAACCCAGGTTAAAAACCCTTGATCTATTCAAAAGTACAAGTAAAAGCTGTTGTCATTCAATATTGCTTTCAGTTGCCAGTCAATATGTTTAAATATTTATCAATTTTCTTTCTTTCTTTTTGTGTATGTAAATTACTCTTCTAAGAAATGGCAATAAATACAGATGTAAAACATTCATTTCCCAGCAGAGGTAAGAGTGCTGAGGGTTCAGGCCTCACTTGCTTTGCGGTTTAGTTGATGATGAGCAAAGACAATGCCATCAATATGGATGGAACAAACAAAATGAAATAACAACGCACCTTCTGGGAAGCCCATAGTATTAACAATCAAGGCAGGTACGTCTTAGAAGCCCAGGGCAACATATGCCTGGAAGACAGAGCGAAGGCATCGGACATAGAACCCAGGATCCTGAGATGGACTGACGTCACCATAGAAAACCATTCTGAAGAAATACAAACAAACAGACATTCACACTAATCATGAAATCCGCCAAAGGGAACGGAAATAACTAAATACCACAATCTGGAAAATGTGGCGTTCGTGACGAGCGGTTAGGATGCCAAACTGGGATCATGAGGTCCCGGGTTCAAATTCTAGCAAAGCTAGGTCCGACGTTGTGTTTCCTGGGAAAGACATTTAAACACGCATTTCCCCCGCTACCCTGGTACAAATCGGTACAAACAATAGCAGGGTAAAAATCTGCATTAGACTAGCATCCTGGCCAGGAGGTGATTATTGTCACCACCTGTTCCGCTTCACGTTCTATGGGCCATAACGGCCTTGAAAGGAACTTTAGATTTATCTTACAATCTGGAAACGGCCTTGAAGGAACTTTACATTTATCTTACAATCTGGAAACGGCCTTGAAGGAACTTTACATTTATCTTACAATCTAGAGGAAAGAGCTGAACTTTGTTGCTCTTACTTCTGGAAAAAAATTACAAAACTATCTAAAACCAGCTATCATAGAAGGAAGCAACGAAAATGTTTTAAAAATCCACAACAACAAAAACCAATTACCAAAATTGAACTCGATTTTACATCTCAACTTCACTGCCTCTTACAGTTGATTGGTTTTGGGGAGAGGAAAGGGTGGGGGGGGGGGGGTTTCCTTCTCTCATCACATAACAGCTTTAAGTTATATTCTCACTTGTCCAGATTTGATCCATATTTACCCCCATCAATACTAGTCATCCATTAAAAACAATCAATTCAATTTTACATAGAGAACTTACTTTTCAGCATGCCTCTGGTGACAAAAGGGTGGCCCTTAAATTGGAAAAAGAGAAAGAACAATGTATGACTTTGACAAAAAACAAAATAAGGTTTGGCCATGGAGAAAAACGAAGGTGTCATGTGACAACACATGATGAATTATGTGACTCAATCACAATAAAATATCATGTCAAGTTGAATGCTAGTAATAGTAGTATGATCTCAGAATTTAAAACAAAATTTGACAATCTCCTTTTTGGAAAATGACGGAATGAAAAAATATACACAGCCTGTATTTTTCTTAAGCATGTGTTCGCTAAAAGCATGAAATCCCGAATTCATGACAAAACCACAACATTATTCCCTGAAACATTTTACTCACCCGACTCATTTTTTGGTCCCAAAAGTTCAGGGAATATGGGCTGTGTTAAATATGTTTTAATGTATCATTGATATTTATGTGTTGAGCTTCCATACAAATTTGTTACTACTTTGGGTATAATGAAGAAATTTATTTCATATCCTGAAGAATTTGGAAGATAGAAATTTCCATTCTAACAAACTTTGAATTTTCTCAAATTCCAAAATGACAGGCAAAACAGTCGTATCGTGAACAATTGCTTTGAGGTGTTTCTAGCAGCGTAAACAGTTTTTATCAAACATACTTGGCTTATCAGACAGTATTGTATACTCATGTTATTTATTTAACAGCAAGTAATTTTCCTGATCGTATGTCCCTTAAATACATCACTTAAAAAGCAAGTCCCTCATTCACCAGAAAAACAACAATATACAACACAAAACAAACCAAGCAACGAAAATATGTTGAGAAAATAACTTCCTTGTTTTCCTTTTTAAAATGTGCATCTCAATAAGTTAACGATAACACATATCATTTATATAATTTTAAAAGCAATTGTCAACAAAGCGTACAAGAATGGGACTTCTAATGAGATGCAAAGACAATGTTGCAGGGGAGAAAACTCTGTCTGACCGACATCACAATCTAAGTAAGCCACTTCCTTTACGCTGAAAAAAAAAAGAAAACATTTAAAAAATTGTTTACATCATCCAAAACTAAAATAAGCTGTTTTAACAAATATCTTCAACTGAAAAATTAGATCAATAAAATTGAAATGAAAGAAATCTAAAGGTAGATATTTGACATAAGTTTGCGCAGCCGATTGGCAACATCTCACTGTTTCCCCCTGTTTCATCCTCCAAAACTTTTACAACGTACAAGCATTCTTTAGCTACAAGATCATTTTACAAACAAAGAAAGACTCAGAAAAAAATGTGTTTGCTTCATTACAAATTACCCAATCACCGATAATATCAGGATGAGTTAAAAGCAAACACCAGGACGAAAGATATCCCATATTTAACAGTGAAAGGAAAGAAGTAGGACCTACCAGCAAGATCCACCCCTCCCCTCAAACAAGAGCAAACAAAACTTTAGAAAAGAAAAATACAGAGAGGGAGAGAGAGAGATAGAGAGAGAGAGTTTTTTATTTTGTTTGAATTACCAACATCCACAACCAAGGTGATCTCAGGGATTTTGGTAGGATTTTTAATTTTGCCTGGACTGCCCTGTAAACAGACAAAAGGATCATTAACGCGGCACAGTGTTGTGATCTGCAGAGGGGACCTCCTTTTATCGTCCGTCTCCGATGGGAGTAGGTGTCGATCTCCCTACTTGGACCAGTGGGGTAGATTTTGCTCCCCATTCATCAAATAGATGCTAAGGAATTAAAAAGAAAAAGTAGCCTAGATCTACCCACGTATCAGCGGCAAATGCCACGATATCTCTCTCTGTCTTGTTTAGGTTAATTTCAGCTGTTGTTACAAAACAATTTGTCTCGAATAGCAGAGTAAGCCTCAAATCCTGCTTCGGTAACAAGAAGAACAGTCCCTTGAAGAACATCTGATAACTCATTCTCAGAGTACAGGTTGCATTTTTAATTTCTGATGTATTGTGGTTGGTTGTGGTTTCTAATTTTGAATTTTGTTCATCAATATGCCCAAGGTACTTGTGAAGGATTTTAAGTGATACAGATAAATAAGAACAAAAAAAAGAAAAGATGATGTAAAGTCAGTGAGTTTGCGCTTGACTAGAAATGTTACTATGCCCATCAACTTTCTTTAGAAATAATTGGACTGACTACAAAAGTATACTTGTCTTAATATCCAGCAAGAAAGGAATTATACAAAGCAGATGGGCTCTGAATTGTGGCAATGCCAAAGATATCTTTACAGGATGTCCAATAAAATTTTGTTTAAGAAACGCAATAAAGAGAAGAAAAAAAATGTTGATATACATGGTGCCATATTAATATCATATAAAAATATTAAGAAAATAGGATAAAAACAAATAAGGTCTATTATAAAGTTGTGGAAGAACCAAGATATTCCCGAACAAAAAGAACTATTGAGATTGTTAATAAAAAGCAAGAGGAAAAAAAGTCATCCTCTTGTCTTATTCTTACCTCTGTAATGTCACATTAATAGCACATCGGTTGACAATTGATTTACCAGAACTCTTCCCACCACAAGTCAGTAGAACGGGACTTTGCCCATCTGTATCTAAAAAGCAAAAGTCAACAAACAAATGTTAAACACACTCTTTACCCCACAAATAAAAGTATTTATAAAATGTTTAAAACATTTGTAGCGTAAAAGAAAGTTAATAACTTGAAAATAGTTCAAAACCAAAATAAACACTTAAAATTCATTAAAAACTACATCAATATAACATATTTCGCAGGCTAATTCTCAATACAATGTAAAATTGAAAGAGACTTACTACTGGAGGAAACTTTTTGGCCCACTTCTCCTAGAGCGTTATTGTATTCAGGGGACCACTTCATACAAGTATGAGTCATTTCGGCCTGTGGGCGACCTTGATCCCGAGGTCAACAAGACTGATCCCTGACAGGTCCGATTTTTCATGGTCCCTTGGCAGGGAAACCTTGAATAGTTGTGTGAAGAGGGTATGAAAGACGTAAAGGTAGTCGCACACTCTTGATTTCAATTCTTGTACTCGAATGATGGCAATTGTGTCATCACACAGGTCTTCGAGCTAAAAAGAAATTATGAAAGTTGGAGAGAATAATATGACAGAAAAATGTGTAAAAAAATACAGAAGTACAAAGACGGAAATAATTCTATGCCAAATCCAACGACAAACGGACGGAAAAAAATTCCATGACATCATTTTAATGAAAATCTGCACGCCAAACTTAGGTCCCTAAACGTGTGAAAAGCATTACAAGTTTGAATCTTGCTTGATACTGATATAATTGTATCATCAGTCAAGTGTTCAACTTTATTCAATTTCATTTTTAATTCATTGTAACACAAGACTAGACAGATATAAATGAGGATTCCATGACAGATTGAAAGACGTAAATTTACATTGTCAACAGCTTTGGGCCACATAATCTTGTCATTTCAGACTTCACGTCATGAGCTGAAATTTTGCAGGTATCATCCACATGCATGGCTAGGAGACATCCGTCGCAGGTGAGAAAACATCGTAGTCAATCGTTGGTTGTAAAGTAAAAGCCATGATAGAAATGGTGCCTTTCTCCACACATCCCGCGTTTTGCCGTTCAGATGTAACCATGAGCACGATGATGGGATGATGAGGAAACAACAATTTTTCTGCCAACATGTTAAGATCCTGTTGAAAATATTTCAAAATAGCACTGTGGTAAAAAATGGAACAAAAAAACAATCTGTAGATTTTTTACCAAAAAGAAAACTGTGTTCTAAAAGAGGACAACAGACAAAGTAATAAAATTGATAGAGGAAAGAATTTCAAACATACTGCAAACACCATCTGCTGTTTTGAAATGGGGGTATTTTCGAGCAAAATCTACTCCCTGGTCCAGGTAGGTGGATCGACACCTAGTCTCATTGAAGACAGACGATGAAAAAGAGGCCCTGTGTGCAGAGTGTACTGATCACAACCTTTTCTGTGTACATTAAAGATCCATCAATTGGCTGTTTACAGGGCAATCCGGGTAAAATCATTAAAAATCCTACCAAAACCCCTGGACCACCTTAGTTGTGGATATGATCACAACCAAAGTTTTGAAATGGATGTAGAATATAAGAAATTTATTGAATGTTCAGAAAATAAGTAACAAATCAAGGAAAATTTCACTTACTTTCTAAGTTTATGACTCTCATCAAACTTTGATTTCTTGCTGAGTGAGGGGCCTTTCTCCCGACCAGAATTGATCTCAATCTCAGGGGTGGCAGCGCTATCATCCTCCTGCCTTTTCTTCTTGGAATCACTTATTCTTTGGGCGTCTCAACCTTACTTTTCGTAAGTTGAGGAGGATTCAAACTTGCTTCTCCTCTGTCTTGTTTGAGGAAAATCAAAAGGCTCGCCGGCATGTTTTTCGGTGAACTTGTTAAATTTAAGTCTAATAAAGGCTGTGGAGATGAACTCTTTCTTGGGGCTGCATCTCCACCACTAGAGGCTTCAACTTTGCAGTTGGCGAAATCACCGACTCTGGCACTAAAACTTTCCTTTGGGCATCGCTAGATTCTGGATAAGAATGGCGTTTGTTAGTAGTAGTCCGTGACAACAATGGCCCACTTTGACTTTTTACCTTTCTGTCTTTGTGCGTAAAGAAATTGACTATCAACTTGCAAAGATGGGCGGTCAAATGAAATATCCAAGAGAGACTGAACTGAATGGGCTTTTTCCTCAAATGTTTCAGATTAGAGTCAATTCTTTTGCCAGGAATCCTGATCTCAGTCCCCTTGGCATCTGGATTCATTCACCATTGCAATCAAACTTTTCAAGCATTCTTACTCTCCCTCTGTGGATCAAAGTTTGCTGTAGGATTTGTCTTCTTTTTTCTTTTGATTCTTCCAAAGTTTGTTTTTTGCTCACATTGGAAGGCACTTTGTTACTTTTTGAGAACACCTGATAAGCAGAAGGTTTGAATTCCTGAACTTGACATTTTTAGCTCTCTGACTGGGTGCTATGGCTGGATGGGATACATATCTCGATCAATCTGTCTCAAGAATAAAACTGTAAAGAAATAAAAATAAAATTATTCACAAGTACAAAGTTAGAAAAATTGATGTTCCTCAGCATGATCCCTTGTGAATAGACCTGGTAATTTATTAATATTATTATAATCTATAAATCATAACATCTATTGCACACAAAAAGAGAACGGGAGAGAGAGCAAGATGAAAGACAATTTATGAAATAGGGAAAGGGAAAAAACACCTGCCAACCTCCTGCAAGAGAGGGAGAGACACAAGACCTAGAAAAGGTCCTTAGCAGATTAATGAACAGAAATAGAAAAATAAATTAGAAAAGAAAGAGGGAGGGAGGAAGGGAGAAAGAGATAGAGTGAGAGAGGAGAAAAAGAGAGAGAGAGCGTGCTTATCATGAGCACATGCTCGAGTACCAAACACTACTCGGTCGTCATTCGTATTCGGCTATTTCTACGAAACTATGACGAATAACATTTTCTGTCTCGGGTATTCATTGTTAAGGGTAAAGACGAAAAATGACAATAAGTGACAACTCCACTAATAAAGACAGAACAAACACGTGACGTTTCGGGTATAAACCCTTCGTCGGGCAACAAATCCAGAAATATCTAGAATCTAGATCTAAGTAATACCTCAGGCATCACACAATGTGATGTCAGAAGAAAAACATAAAGGAGAAAGAAAGAAAGAAAATACAGTGATAATAAGAAACGTAGCAGAGGGGGGTGTGAAGAATGAGCAAGAGTGGAAGGTTCAGATCTAGAATGAAATAAAACTATGAAAATAAGTTTAGTAATAGAAGGTGAGAAGGAGATAGAGAGAATGAGGAAATAGTGATTGTAGTGAAAATAGTGAAATGTGATGCCGAAGGTATTGCTTAGATCTAGATATTTATCGTTCGTTTGTCTAATGAAGGCTATACCCGAAACGTCACGTGTTTGTTCTGTATTTATTATTGGAGTTGTCACTTATTGTCATATTTCGCCTTTGACTTCACTCCACTGTGTCCATATTGTTAAGGGGTGAGGTCACTTTCAAAATCAAAAATAAAGACTGTATTGAAGACAATGCTGAGTTGATTCATTAAGTCAGATTTGTTGAATGCATCGAGTTCCACACAAGATTGGTTGAGTCTGAGAGCCCTGCTCATGCATGATACGCACTAAATTCACCTTTGTTCAGGGGAAGAGCCATCTGAACACTCTTCCCCTCTTCTTTCCACTTGAATTACCATTTCCTCAGAGGGGTTTATAGCCCCTTGAACCTGCAACCCAACCTAAAATACTTAAAGATGGTTTCATATTCTTAACTGCCTAACCGTTTCATATCTCAGCGCATAGGGACATCAATTCGAGTTTGAAGAAGTTATTAAATTTATAAACTGCTCTGCTCTAGATCTCAATAACACCATATATATTTATCTAGAATTTGGATCCTAGATTATTTACTTTTTGAGCTAGACTAGACTCGAGGAAGATCTGTAAGGTCTAGATCTAGATTTCAGTCTGCAAGTGCAAGATCTAGATCTAGATCTAGATTTAGACTAGATCTAAATCTAGCTCTTGATCTAGACTAGATCTAGATAATCTAGAGATCTATTCTTGTCAGCCTATCTTAGTAGTCTGCCAGTCCAGAATTTCCACACTAATAAGATTCTTGCTAGTCAGTCAAATGAATAGCATCATACAAAGCTAGTTCCTAGCCTCAATTTAGTTGGAAACAACTGAAAGATAGATCTAATTACGTGCACAATATTATAGTGACATCAATGTGTTCATCAATGATGTGCACGGCGTGTTGTGTGACTGCGAAGCGTGAGAGGGAGTGGGAGAGGTAGTGAGAGAGATATCTTTATCGATGGGAGTAGTTCCCCTTAGCAGACAACACACATTTCCGCCGGTCACTTTCGTTTCGACTCGACCTTTCGTTCTACAAGTTGTCTAGGATAATAAGAAGAGGTACAGAATCTACAGTTTCCCAACAATGGGAGGATCACAAAGTACCAGGAGAGTGATAGTGGAAGACTCAAACGGAGAAGGTGTCGTGAAGGTTTGTCTTTCCACAATCCATCAATCTGCAAACTCCGACTAGATTCTAGATAATCTAGAATCTAGATTCTTAGACCCTAAGATCTAGATTCTAGATCTATATCTAAGATCTTTAAGAAGATTATCGCTTAACGCTTGATGGACCACTAAGTTCAATAACTCACCTACATTTAGAATATAGATCTAGAATATATCTAGAGCTAGATTAGTTTTGGAAGGATGTTACTAGTTGGGCACATCCAAGGGCAAGGACAATGAATAGTCCAACCCTCTTATATCGACATCACTATCACTGGGACCACCAAATTTGTCGATATAAGAGGTTGTCGAAAAATAAAGGGACACTACCAAAAAGAAAAGCCATTTATATAATACAACGTCAATCGGTAATGTGGTCCTAAAAAGGACCATTTTTGAAAGGATGAGAGCATTGCTTGGCAGTTGGGTCAAAGAGCATGTGTTTTAGTTGGCTTTGATTGCTCCACCAGGGTGCAGTACTTTCTTGGTCTACATGCACATGTTCTCATTTGGCAATTCTTGGCCTTCACTAATCGATTTACCAGCATCGACGGATATTTAAATTGTCTGTAGACTGATTATTGCCTGCACTGAAATCAGGGTTGATTATAAGCCCGGTTTGAGTCAAATTTACGTCGAAATATCAGTTGTTAGTTACTAAAAATCGGACTTGATATCACGCCGTTCTATATGCAGACAGGATGTCAATGTAAATAATATATATATATGCGATGTCGATATGTGGTTGGCTCGTAACTTTTGAAAAAATGTTGGGGCTTGGTTTTGTTGGGTAAAAAAAGTAAAAACTTTTTATTTTTGAGAGAGGTAAACTGTCTTCCTCAGTTACAGCAGTGTGCCCCGCGGATTTGTATAAAACCAGCTTTCAGTCATTTTGACCAATCTGACTCAATGAGAGACTCCAAGAAGATAGCAGACATTTGAAAACGAGTTTCATGTTTGGGATCATGCCATTAATTTTAACATTTATCACTATCCCTGACCCAATATAATCTGTATTATTGTTTTCATTAGATGCTAGATCTAGACATCTAGAATAGTAATGTGGGTCAAATTTGTACTTCGTAATCAGATTCTACTTACATTTCAAGGGATATTCTCATTCTCTGACCATATGGTCAATGCCAGATCGGGGCAATAAAACTGTTCACACCTTGTCCCTCATCACGATGAGCACCCGGTCTAAAAGGTAGATAGTGAGATTGCATGCTACTACAGCATCAAGAAAGAGATGTATGAGTCCGGAAGACTTTAAATCTAATTGCCCGATGACAAACCAGTGATCGAATGGGACAAATAACGTGCTGTACAGTGGGTGAAGTTAGAAGAGAAGATTGATCAACGTTTAGTACATTAGGACCTACTATGGATAGGTAATGAAGGGTGGTTGCAATGCATGGCACATTGTTGGAGCATAAGCCCTAATAGATTAGCGATCGGATTATCATCATGATAAAAAAAACAGAATATTTAATCAATTACGGACGTATTTAATGGTACTTTAGAGAAAAAGATACCTACAGTTGCCGCGAGACCGTGGCATTTGGTGAAAATTATTAATTTTGAAACTGGCATTTAGAGGTGCAATTATATAGACAAAATCGGTTTCACTGAGATTACGGGCATTTAGGCTAAACGACATTTAGGCAGTCACTACTGTACCATGTTAAAGCTTAGAACCTGAGGATTCCAGATGACTTTAAGAGATAGCAAAGTACTGTGAGGCGAGTAAAATAAGCTTTTAAAAGTCATGTTTTCAGTCAAGGGGCAATACTGAGCATTCTTGGTCGCAATGCTCGTGACGCAATTTAAGTGCATTTTAGAAATATTGTATTGTATGGAAAAAAAGACTTGTGCATAATGGGGACGTGGGGAGTCACCATCATATATACTAGTTTCTTAACCTCCCAGATAATAACTATCGCTGTCTTTATTTACTAGAACATAATAAATCATGAGTTTATTGATTGTCGGACTTCTTTACCTGGTTTTAAATTCGACATAAGCCAAAACAGATTTTGCTAATGCAACCGAATCTAACCTGAACGGCAACCAAATCCAACCTGACGTGCAGTCATCGTCTTCGTTTTTTTTGGTCATTATGTAAGGCAGGCGTTCATAAGGAGACCGTCAAAGAAAAAATATTTTCGCAAAACCGAACGGACAATTTAAAACAAAAATGCTCATAATTTCTCAATAGTCTTACACAAGATGAACAACGAGGAAATGGCTCGATGCAATATTACTGTTATAATATCACAGATCAAAATTGTATTTTGATCTGACTGTAGATCCACGTAGACCATCATTAGTCTTATAATATTTTAACTCTTATTACCTATGAAAATGTTTTGTCTTTTTACAGGATAGATGGCCGAGAATATGCTTCAACCAAGAGGGGGGGGGAGGGAGACCTGCATGCTCAGGTTTTACTCCATCACTCAATAATAGCATGGCCAGTTGTATCGAATTTATGTAGTAGAGTTTCAATGAACAGCATTTATTTTTATTTCTGAAAGAATCATTTTAATCTTACATCTAAATAAAATGATGGAACTTATATATTAATACATATATATGTACTAAAGGAAATGTCTAACCGCTCTTTCACTAATCCCATGACCGAGTCTAGTCTGCATAGGTACACATTCTCATGATGAAAGAACTAGCCCCCCAGTTTATAACTTCCACAAGTGTATACGCCCCATTTGAGACACGCTCTTTCCCAGGCTAACATCTCTCTTCACCTACATGTTTCCATGCTTTTGAAAACTCCTCCACATATATCCATCAGTGTCACTAGTATCACCCTCTCTTCTCCTTTACAATGACAACAGTGGCTATCCTTCTATATTCTATGCTGTTCCTTCCTACAGTTCAATAGTAATCCACCCCTCCTAAACAGTCCCCACCCCTTACGCAATCCAGTTGTTTTCACATCTTCCCCCACTTCTGGATATGTAAGATATATATAAATTTTGAGTAAATTGCCCTAACACTGACTGAGAAGATGGCACTGAAAACCCGTATAACAGACCAGCTATCTCCGCACAATGCTACATCTGGTCTTCGACACGCCCCGTCACCGACTAGGCCTCGCGTTGTCTGATGTAAGAGGTGGAGATCATGTACTGTCAATGAATTTGTAAACACGCACACAAGTGTAGGATAGAGGAATAAGGCAAAAAAACTTGTACTTATCAGGTCTGTTTTCACAATAAATCATTGAAACCTAGTTTTACAATCCACTCTTTACATTAGTAACAATGCCAGAGACTGTCTAAAGAGTAAAGCAACTGCTACAAGAAGGCGACCCGTCTGAAAGCGTCTATTTTGTGTTATTTTCTTTTGATTTCTTTGTTCGCATTTTTCTCAAAATATGTATTTTTTTCCCACTAAATTTCTATCTCCTCCGTCATTTACCGACAGGTTGCATATTATTTGGGGTTCCTCTTGTTGATGTTAATAGAATTACTTCGGGGTTTTTTTAATATTATGTAAACTTTTGGAGAAAAAACTAAAATTATTTAATAAAAATGTCATTTGCATCTTGTTATTTTCAAAATTCATTAAAAACAGCTATCCAAAATATCTAAAAAAGCTGATGTCACTTTAGATATTGAATGAAAAATTATGTGCACAGGTTTTGAGTGATTTTATTCATAACTAAGAGTGGAGATAGATTTGGCAACCAGGACGTTACAAACTTTTCACTGATGTTGGATGACTATTTTGACAGTTACCCCATATATATGTATATACTAAAATTAAAGATCTTAACTCAAAGATAAAACAAATCACTTCATGCAGAGGTAACAATCTATAGAAATTTAATCAGCGTGGACGTTACACACACACTTGCCCCACAAATGATTGGATTATATATTACTCATCTTCCACCATTAATGCAGCCAACGTGGATCAGTGCGTATTTACAAATGAAAAATTTGAATGAGACAAATAATGAAATGTTATTAAATTGCAACAGATCCAGAGTCAGATCATATAGTTATATCATATAATAACATTTTTAAAGGTTGCTTTCCTCATTATCCTTTAAGTGCTATTCACTGAAGAACAAATCATGTTAGTGAGGGCGTATTATTTATTACTATAATACACAGTACTTTTCTTACCAACAGTGATAGATACAGTAAGTAAAAATGGACTCAACAAGGAAAGGACAAAAATAAGGGTGCTCATATGTTATGGATAGTTACTACCACATTTATACAATATAATATAATATGAGTTGATTTATAATTAATGTTGTATTTGTCTTGTAACATATATGATTTTAAATAATTTAGTCTCTCCCTATCGATTTCAGATCTCTGGAAGCAGTTGTGGAAGCGATATCATTGGCCATCCTGCAGGTTTTGTACTTTGAAAACACATTTTCATTTGTTTTGGATTTTGTTGTATTTGTTTTTGATTAATTTTGCTGTGAGGTGATGTTGGGGAAGGAGAGTGGGAGGTAGATGAGCCTAGAGTTGTCCTAAGGTTATAGAAATGAATTATTATTATTATTATTATTATTATTTTTATTATTATTATTATTATTATTATTATTATTATTATTATTATTATTAGAGTGTTTGTTTCTTCATTTGTTATTGTTTTTGTTTCAAATTTTTCCTTCACCTTTATAATGTGAAACAAAAAGAAGATAATATTCTCTCTCCCAAAAAGGAAAAGAAATAATGTTGACCACATTCATGCATTCACAGACACACTTTCATTCTCACTGTTATTCTCTCCATCTCACCAACCTGTGAAACTTTCACTCATGTTTTATAGAATCAGAGGATGAATAGTCTGCAAGACTATACTGGCTTGATATACCTTTGAAAAATAAACCCATAGATATGTAGGTAGTTACTATACAGGACTCAAGCTCCAAAACCCTATCTTGCCAGTCCAGCAAGGGATCTTTAATGTGCTCTGAATGAGAAGAACAAATCGCTCTTGAATTTTTTGTTCTAACAAGTTGGTGTCTGATAACATTGGATTTTTATTTATATTGCGGCCCTTTTCTTTATATTTTTTGTACATGTATTTAAATGTAATGCTCTTACATAATGTTATTATTTATTTTTAAGGAGGCGATAAAGTTCAATTATTTTACATGGTGTGTGTGCAGAAGAGAGAGAAAAAATGTCATTGGTGACATCAGGTGATTAGGGTTGGTTTGGTTTTTTGTAATGTAATTATACTTTTTAATGTTCAGTGCATTCTTATTTTGATTTCACACAGAAATTATACCTTATCACCTATCTGCCAAGACCTACAACAGACAGTTCTTCAGTGTTACCAAGCCAATCCATCCAAAACACTTAATTGTTCTGCCATAGTTTCAGCCTTCACTACATGTGTAGAAAGAGCTAGAATGGTGAGTTGATACCGTAAAATGAATGCAAAAATAATGTATATTTGTCATAGACACATGTGGTATAAAGCAAACGTTTTTATATTGAAATATGTGGCTATTTGCACTTTACTTTCCCTCTTTGGGTATGTTGTATCTACAACATTATTGTCTTCCCACAAATTAAGGATTCTTATCAGGATTCCGAGTTTGAGAAATAATTGTAACACCACAAAACTGGCTCAAAACCCTGGCTTGACCAAGTTATTCTCCCCATGATGTGCACCGAGCGAGGTCTAACAAGGCACAACCTCCAACGATACCAACCTAGGTGTAACATCGACAAATATGTCTTTGCACAACGCGCAGTTCTAGAATGCAAGGAGCTTCAGCTAGCATTACAAATGCTCAGACCACTGAACAATTTAAACAACGTTTACACAAATTGATTTCAAACTGTAAAACCATTTGGGATAGGCCATTAGGCCCTTTGCAGATTAATGAGCAGAGAAAGAAATCTTCCCTTGACTCAAGTGTGTGATTAAGTACCTTTCATGGTGTAAACACACATTCGCCAAACAATCGTTCATCGAATGCACAGATTTTCAAACAAATGACATGTTCCAAAGCTATTTCCATTTAATGTATTGTCTTTACATTTTTTTTCATGCATAGGCCTAATTTTTTTCAGATTCTTCTAATTACTTTGTCTGCTGCTCAAGCAGTGCAAAGCAATTTTTGTTTTGTCTTTGTAGTCTAAAAAAAAAGCCCGTGTTGTGCTGCCGTGTGCAGGTGATGCAGATACACAGTACTACACGTGTGTATTGTAGTATGAGAGAGAGTGAGAGGAAGAGGAGAGAGCGGCATGCATGGAGAGGGTGGGAAAGAGAGAGAGAGAGAGAGATAGCAGGGTAACTTAAATAGTTTGATAAATCCACAAATGAGGATGAAGTGTCAATCTCTTTATATCATGTATTACCAATATATTCACAATATGCTGTTCATCACAAGTTCTCGTAATCTTCTTTTGACGTGACATTTTTCGTCTTGAAATGGCAGAAAAAAGAAAATAGCTTGTCCTTGCCCACCAAGCCAACAAGAAATTCACGAGACCATTAAGTACCCTGCAGGGGTAGTTTCCCTTGTCATCTAATGTGTACACATGTTCTCTGAATCCACGGTTTATTTGTTGGCCCGGCAAGTTCAACGAATGAGTGATGCACTGTATAAGACAGAAAAGGATCTTATCACTCAGAATTTCAGTATGAGGTGCCTAACATGCGACTGTACCGTATGCTCCCCAAGGAGTTGAGAAGGACTTTGAATGAATTGGCCAGCAGGAGATAACTAATGTAAAAGTTAGTGAACCTGCACCTTGTGAATCCATTTTAATCAGTATGCTTTTAATCTCCTCCAAGTCACCATCACTTCAAGGGGAACCACCAGTCTATTATAAAATGGATCTCCTTGCATATCTTATGTTGATTCATGGAATAACCTATCATGGTACATCTTCTGTCCTCCCAATGACAGGTTACTCCCGCTAGATACAGTTTCTTTAGTGATTCATGATCTGTCATCATCAAGACGTAATGCATTCAATTTTCATTTGAGTTCACAAATTTGTCTTCTTGAATGTTGTTTGATTCAAGTATTTTCATTCTTTTGAAAGATACTTTGCTTTTTGCTTTTTGCTGGCTGGCTGACATTATAGTGTTTCGTTTAATTTCATAGGGATTTGAAATTCTTTATTTTGGTTATTTGTTTTTTTACTCTTGTTTTCCGGAAATTTGAAATAATTAACTTACTTCCTCCCTGTGTCTCTGTCTGTCTGTATGTATGTCTCTCTCTCTCTGTTTCTCCTTTCCATCTTTTCTCCCTTTCCATCTTTTTTCCTCCCTTCCATCCATCATGTTCCCCTCCTCTCCGCTCCACTCTCTCTCTCTCTCTCTCTCTCTCTCATCTCTCTCCCTCTCTCTCTCTCTCTCTCTCTCTCTCTCTCTCTCTCTCTCTCTCTCTCTCTCCCTCCCTCTCTCCCTCTCCTCCCTCCTCCCTCCCTCCCTCCCTCCCTCCTCTCCCTCTCCCTCCCTCACACACCTCCCTCCCTCCTCTCTCTCCTCTCTCTCTCTCTCTCTCTCTCTCTCTGTCTCTCTCTGTCTCTGTCTCTGTCTCTCTCTCACACACACTCTTTCTCACACACACTCTCTCTCTATTTCTCTCTCTCTCTCTCTCTCTCTCTCTCTCTCTCTCTCTCTCTCTCTCTCTCTCTCTCTCTCTCTCTCTCTATCTCTCTCTCACACAC
Source organism: Doris montereyensis (assembly GCA_037039925.1). NCBI lineage: Eukaryota > Metazoa > Mollusca > Gastropoda > Nudibranchia > Dorididae > Doris > Doris montereyensis. Next base: position 612,812 of record JAXRKP010000034.1, on the reverse strand, counting down.
ACACACACACACACTCTCTCTCTATTTCTCTCTCTCTCTCTCTCTCTCTCTCTCTCTCTCTCTCTCTCTCTCTCTCTCTCTCTCACACACACACACACACACACACACACACAAACACTCTCTTTCATTTTTCCTCTCTCTCTCTCTCTCTCTCTCTCTCTCTCTCTCTCTCTCTCTCTCTCTCTCTCTCTCTCTCTCTCTCTCTCTCTCTCTCTCTGTCTCACTCACACACACACACACACACACACTCTCTCTCTCTCTCTCTCTTCTCTTCTCTCTCTCTCTCTCTCTCTCTCTCTCTCTCTCTCTCTCTCTCTCTCTCTCTCTCTCTCTCTCTCTCTCTCTCTCTCTCTCTCTCTCTCTCTCTCTCTCTCTCTCTCTCTCTCTCTCTTTATCTCTCTCTCTCTCTCTCTCTCTCTCTCTCTCTCTCTCTCTGTCAACCATCTCCTACTATCTCCTGACATCATTTGTATACGTGTGTGTTTATGAAGGCAGTTGGCAAGCACTATAGGTATTGGTAGGTCTCACTTCCCTTCCTTTCGCTCTTTCACAATGTCCTTCATTCTGCTGTTTCTTCCTAATTGAAGGGGTCATTTCAATAATGTGCCTGCCATTTTTGTGAAAACAGAAACAGAGATAATCCCCAGGAGTAAAAGGAAATTATGCTTCCTGAGAAGTGTGAAAATGATATGATGAAAATGCATCATGTTTACAGCCATTTCAAACTTAGAATTCCCAAAGCCAACAGTGCCGAAGTTCATGGTTTTTGACACTTTCTCTAAATGACGTAATGACCCCTTCAATTCATCCTCACATCCATCTGGTGGACTGGGTAAGTTTTAATGAAACAAACAAACGTGTATTCATCTAATGTTAATGTTTTCTGTTGATTTTTTCAATAATTGATGGAGACGTGTTTACTTTTCCCCCCAACAGAGTGCATCCATACACCGACCACAGAAAATGCCACAAGTTGAAACTGTCAGTTGAAAAACGTCACCTTAGTTTTCTTTGACGATGTCCTTATCCCACTACCCAGAGATTCTTCTAGCACTGAGATGTGTGGACTGTGTATCAACTATATTCGTTTGTAGTTTTCTCATTCTGTGCATCGTAACGTTTCTGAACAATCTTTGTAAATATGATACTGTTTTAAAAAGAAGGGTTATGAGAGATGTTATAATTAATTTGTGATTGATATGATCTCTGTCCCTGTTTGTTGGTGGAAGATAGAAAAAATGTCTTAAACTAGTTGAACATCAAAATGTATATCATGAGCCCCCTTTGAGAATGAATGCCATAGCGTTATTGTCATAATTTGTACTCTTTATTTCAAAACAAGCATTTTATTAGTTTAGGATTATTTATATCCAGCTGGGTTATTTTTTCTCTAATGAAACTATAGAAGCAAAAAAGAATTCTTTTCTTAGCAAATTGTAGCTTTGAGTGTTGCTTTGACATGACATATGAAAATTTTTGATTCATAATCACAGGCTTTATTTTTCTTGTTACTAAGATGTAGAAGAATGACTAGATCGTAACTATAGTATATATTTCTTTTTTCTTTTTTTCATTAAACCATGTTCATGACATTTTTTATGGGGGAATGCAACATTGAAAGAGTTGGCATAACGTTAATACATTCTTCTGAAGATTAAAAAAAGAATGATGTGGTACTTTAAGATCAATAAAAAATAAAAATTAAACTTTAACCAAATACATGCATTGTGTTTAAAAATGTTTTATTGTTGATTCATTTTATTGTTGAATTGTTTTATTTTGTGTTCGACCCTCCTACATGTGTTTGTATTGCCCCTCAGCTTTGTCCATCATAACGTCACAATAGTATTAAACCACAAGCTACAAGCTTGTTACACCCTAGGTGATATCAGGTGTGATTATTAGATCAAGTCAGAACTCAATACTGAGGTTCCATGGTTAGGCATAAAACAGTAGTATTCCAAACTTTTAAAATTATAACACCTGTTAGAAATGGTGACTTAATGATGAATTTTCCTTAAGTTGACTTGACTTCTGGTAGAAAGATTCGTCAAATGAAAACAATCTCGGTATCATTTAGAACCTACACACAAAATGTGGTTACTCTTAGTGGCCTGATAACAGAGCCTGTGGCAAACAAAAGGAGGGCCTCACTTAGAATTTCTATAACCTGCCTGTTACTTCCGAGTGGTACCAAATATGATTATTTATTAGATCAGGTCAGTATTCGATACTGAAGTTACCAGTGGCGTGAGCAGTACTGTTTCAACTTTTTAATTATAAAATCTGTTCAAAATGGTGGCTTAGGTGAATGAAAATTCTACTCAGACGGGGAAACAATAAAATTTTCAATAATTAAAGCGTCTTAATCTTCCTTAAAGGAAAACGATTTTGGGACAATTTAGAGCAAAATATGGGTACTCTTAGTAAGCCTGGCAGCAGAGCCTCTGACAACAAAGAACGAATAATTCGAATTATAGATATAAAGGCTATTTCCCTTGATGGCTGACTGGTAAGGCTGCTGGATTTGAGATCATAAGTTTGCCACTTCAAATCCTAGCACTAGTAGCAACAAAATATGGGTACTCTTAGTCGCCTGGCAGCAGATCACAACACTCTTTCTTTCTTTCTTTATCAGTTCCCATTCTACCTTTCGGTGTAAGGGTTTAGATGTCCGAGATGATCTTTCTCTAGGATGTCCTGTCGTGGCATTTTCTTTTTCTCCCCATAAATTTCTATGCTTTAATGCCTCTTTTATATCTTCTTCCCCACTTCCTCCAAGGTCTGCCTTTTGGTCTTTACCTTGGGCTTTAGCACTGTATACTGATTTAGCTATTCTATTATCATTCATTTTGTTTACATGCCCAAACCATCTCAATTGATTTATTTCTATCTTAGTTTTTATGCCATCTGCTTTGGTTTCGATCTCTTATTGTGTTTCTGATTTTGTCTCTCTTAGTTTTTCCTACTACTCTTCTGAGATATTTCATTTCAGCTGCTTGTACTCTACTGTATTCTCTACTGTCTAAGGTCCAGGTTTCACTGCCACAGAGGAGAGTAGGACAATAAACTGTTGTATACTACCATTTTGGTTTTTGTTGACACCTATTATATAAATGCCTTTCGTAGATGGTTATATATTATCATTGCCTTTTGGATTCTCTGGCTGATTTCTTCTCTTAGTTAATTATTACTTCTTGGTAATTGTAGCTTTGAACTTGTTCTGAATTCTCCCTGCCCAATTTAAGATTTTGTGTTTTAGCTTCCTAGCATTGTTTTGATTTCTTTGCATTTACTCTCATTCCTTTTTTTATTTATTTCATTGTTCATAATGTTGATATTCAACTAAAGGTCCCTTTCTGGTTTTCCAAACAGAACTAAATCATCGGCAAATGAAAGCATTGATACATTTACTGGTTTGAGCTTCCACATAACTACATTCATTCTCGTGATTTTTGAGGATGCCTTATCCACAACGGGGCTGTGCACATGAAAGATCCCTTGTCTGTTTTCAGGGCAGTCTGGGCAAAATTAAAAATCTTATCAAAAACCGTGAGATCACCTTAGTTCTGGATGTGGGTAAATCAAATCAAGAACCCTTGTATTTGTCTCATCTTCCTTGTCTCCATGGTACACTTTACATCTATACCACCAATACACGGTTTATATTTCTACCAAAACATTTGTCACTTTTGACTTGTTCTTTGCCTCATTGTTTGTCTTCATTATTAGAAAGAGAAGCGTAAGATAATTTGATGTCTTTTACATTACTCGTAGGAAAACTCCTAAACAAATTCAAAAAGTTACTGGTACATTCTTTATAGGTAAGATGTTTTAATCAAGAGAAATAACATTTGGATATAATTTATAAGAAAAATTCGAAAAACATTATGGGGATGAGCAGAAAGAATAAAAAATGTCAATACGTAATGTGGAAACAAAATGAAAATACGAACATGTGGGAATGAAAAAAACCTAACAACAATGCATGAATATAAAGGAAAATATTATATAGACAACTGGCGAGCTTTAATAACGCACCAAATGACAATAAATTTGAATTTTCAAGATGACTCGTCAGTTAATAAATTGTCCACGCCAATGCCTGAAAACATTAGTTAAACCACTGTGTGACACATCAATGCGTAAAAACATTAGTTAAACCACTGTATGACACACCAATGCCCAATAACATTAGTTAAACCACTGTATGACACACCAATGCCCAATAACATTAGTTAAACCACTATATGACACACCAATGCCCAATAACATTAGTTAAACCCTGTATGACTACTATGACACACCAATGCCCAATAACATTAATTAAACCACTGTATGACACACCAATGCCCAATAACATTAATTAAACCACTGTATGACACACCAATGCCCAATAACATTAATTAAACCACTGTATGACACACCAATGCGTAAAACATTAGTTTGACACACCAATGCCCAATAACATTAATTAAACCACTGTATGACACACCAATGCCCAATAACATTAATTAAACCACTGTATGACACACCAATGCCCAATAACATTAATTAAACCACTGTATGACACACCAATGCCCAATAACATTAGTTAAACCACTGTATGACACACCAATGCCCAATAACATTAATTAAACCACTGTATGACACACCAATGCCCAATAACATTAATTAAACCACTGTATGACACACCAATGCCCAATAACATTAATTAAACCACTGTATGACACACCAATGCCCAATAACATTAATTAAACCACCGTATGACACACCAATGCCCAATAACATTAATTAAACCACTGTATGACACACCAATGCCCAATAACATTAATTAAACCACTGTATGACACACCAATGCCCAATAACATTAAACCAATATGACAACCAACCCAATGACATTAATTAAACCACTATGACACACCAAAACATTAGTTAAACCACTGTATGACACACCAATGCCCAATAACATTAGTTAAACCACTGTATGACACACCAATGCCCAATAACATTAATTAAACCACTGTATGACACACCAATGCCCAATAACATTAGTTAAACCACTGTATGACACACCAATGCCCAATAACATTAATTAAACCACTGTATGACACACCAATGCCCAATAACATTAGTTAAACCACTGTATGACACACCAATGCCCAATAACATTAGTTAAACCACTATATGACACACCAATGCGTAAAACATTAGTTAAACCACTGTATGACACACCAATGCGTAAAACATTAGTTAAACCACTGTATGACACACCAATGCCCAATAACATTAATTAAACCACTATATGACACACCAATGCCCAAAACATTAGTTAAACCACTGTATGACACACCAATGCCCAAAACATTAGTTAAACCACCGTATGACACACCAATGCCCAATAACATTAATTAAACCACTGTATGACACACCAATGCCCAATAACATTAATTAAACCACTGTATGACACACCAATGCCCAATAACATTAGTTAAACCACTGTATAATGCCCAATAACATTAATTAAACCACTATATGACACACCAATGCGTAAAACATTAGTTAAACCACTGTATGACACACCAATGCGTAAACATTAGTTAAACCACTGTATGAAACCAATGCGTAAAACAGTTAAACCATTGTAAGACACACCAATGCCCAATAACATTAGTTAAACCATTTTAGGACACAGCAATGCCCAATAACATTAGTTAAACCACTGTATAACATAACAAGATTAAGAATTGGTCGAACTATCAGATGGTAAACAAAATTGATAGTTTCACTCATATTTTCCCATGTAATTGGGACAGTTCAAAGGATGAACTTGATAGTTTCACTCATATTTTCCCATGTAATGGGGACAATTCAAAGGATGAACTTGATAGTTTCACTCATATTTTCCCATGCAATGGGGACAGTTCAAAGGATGAACTTGATAGTTTCACTCATATTTTCTCGTGTAATGGGGACAGTTCAAAGGATAAACTTGATAATTTCACTCATATTTTCCCATGTAATGGGGACAGTTCAAAGGATAAACTTGATAGTTTCATTCATATTTTCCCATCCAATGGGGCAGTTCAAAGGATGAACTTGAAAGTTTCACTCATATTTTCCCATGTAATGGGGACAGTTCAAAGGATGAACTTGAAAGTTTCACTCATATTTTCCCATGTAATGGGGACAATTCAAGGGATGAACTTGATAGTTTCACTCATATTTTCCCATGTAATGGGGACAGTTCAAAGGATGAACTTGAAAGTTTCACTCATATTTTCCCATGTAATGGGACAGTTCAAGGGACGAACTTGAAAGTTTCACTCATAATTTCCCATGTAATGGGGACAGTTCAAGGGATGAACTTGATAGTTTCACTCATATTTTTCCATGCAATGGGGACAGTTCAAAGGATGGATAGTTTCACTCATATTTTCCCATGTACTGTGGACAGTTCAAAGGATGAACTTGATAGTTTCAATCATATTTTCCCATGTAATGAGGACAGTTCAAAGGATAAACTTGATAGTTTCACTCATATTTTCCCATGTAATGTGGACATTTCAAAGGATGGTGCTTTATTAAAGTTTGCTAGTCTATATTTATATCATAATAATTATTGTAACTATTTACATGCTCAGATGAAGAAGTGCATTAGAATGGAAAGTGAAAATAGAAAGAAGGAAATACCAACACAGTGTGAAACAATTGCAAAGCAAGAGGGATGGAGGTAATAAAGAAGAGAAACAAATAGAATCTAATATACCAGTATAGTAAATAATAATAGTACATGTATTCAATTGCAAACGAATACTTTTTTTTTTTAAAGGTTGTATGGAAATGAATGTAAACATAAGGGACATCAATGTGGCTACATTGCATGCCATTATTACTATTATCATTATTGTTGTTATTATAATCATTTTTTTTTTGTTTCAATCAAATGAAACCTCCAACTATGCTGATGCTTGTTATATACTAGAGGGAAAGCATTCACCACAATTTATCTTGTTTGTTTCTTGTTTGCTTTATCCTCCTTTCTTGTTTTGTTTTGTTTTGGGATGTTTTAATACATGTAGATCTATTGATGTGTGCTGGATTTTTGTTTTGGGATTTTTAATACATGTAGATCTATTGATATGTGCTATGATTTTTGTTTTGGGATGTTTTAATACATGTAGATCTATTGATGTGTGCTATGATTTTTATTTTTGGGATTTGTTAATACATGTAGATCTATTGATATGTGCTATGATGTTTGTTTTGGGATTTTTAATACATGTAGATCTATTGATATGTGCTATGATTTTTATTTTGGGATTTGTTAATACATGTAGATCTATTGATATGTGCTATGATGTTTGTTTTGGGATTTTTTTAATACATGTAGATCTATTGATGTGTGCTATGATTTTTATTTTGCTGGTTTCTCGTTTCATTGCGTTGTATGGAGACAGGATTGGGATGTGTCCCTTGCTAGAGTACCGTCAAGACACCGGTGTCACCCACCTAGTCCAACAAGGACATTTGCCAATTACATAAATACTATTATCGAACAGTGTTTATGTGTGTGTGTGTGTGTGTGTGTGTGTGTGTGTGTGTGTGTGTGCGTGTGACAAAATACCACAACACTGAATTGAGGTCAAGAATGACAACAGGCGAAGGTGTAAACCCCTTTAGAGATAGAGAGACAGAGAGGAAGACTTAGATCTGGGCCTAATATTCCGGGCATGACCCTTTCGTCAGATGACCAACACAATAAATTGATGGAGACCATTAATTCTCACAATCATACACACAGCACAGCACTACGAATGTAAGAAAAGAGGCACTAAAGCAAAGGCTTTAACCTCCACAGAACGATACAAAAAAATCATCAGGACAGTGGCTGTGAAGCCTGAGAAAGATCGTTTATCACTAACACTACTACTAATAATGATAATGTACATTTCATTGTGCACTCACCCCTGCAAGATTAAGGCTTTTCAAAAATAAATGATACTTGATACATAATATGAATTACATACATCGAGTTACAAGAATGTAAAGTAGTGAACTGTACAATTTATAACGAGAAAGTCAATAATGTAAATAAGAAGAAAAAGGGTTTTAAAGTAAAAAAAACTGTCATGAATTCATATTCAACACGCACACACACACACACACACACACACATACACACACATACACGTTCCTACACACACAGGATGAATGTAACACTAGTAAAATAACGTAATTTTTCATTTAAGAATACGGTTTTAAGCTATGTTAACAAGTTATGTCTTAAGGTTTTTTTTATAAAAATTACAGCGGCTTTGACTCTCTAAGACTGGGAGGGCATTCCACAATAAATAGGCCATATTAACTTGCGAAAAATCATTATACCCGCACTAGTATTTACTTCTTAGGAGAAATAAAGTTGAAGTGTCAGCAGCAGACGATCTTAAGCTCCAACAGGTTTGTAGACATTTCCTTAAAAATCCTTTGAAGATAACCAGATGCTGTTCCATCAAGACATTGGGGGCCGTCAAATATGCCGTTTCATTGTCTGGGTTTTGGGCTCCTCAGAGCCTTGTCCAGGTCACTCGATTAGAATGCTATTCAACATCTTTAGAATCGAGTACATCAGTTGATTTTTATATAAAGCCGGTCTGGTACTAATTCAGATGACGAGATTTTACAAGGCTACCAACTGAAAAGTTGAATTTTCAAACCCGTTTTTCAAAAGATGTTTTCTGCATACAACGTTTTTAAAATCTTAAAATCTCAGAAAGTATTCATGCCAGAGTGTTGACATTTGGTTTCAGCTAGACTAGTATTTGTTTTTATTCATACGAGATTTTGCCTTTTTTATGTTTGATTTAATTCATTTTGCACTGTTAAAATCAAAATATTACAAAATTTATGAATAGTTATTTTTTAAAAAAATACAGATTTTTTTTAAGCACATTTAAAAACAGCTTTGAGATAAAATTAAATATGTCTTACTCCTTATTTAAGGGTTTAAAGAATATGTCTGAAAAAGAATCATTGTTAGCCCATATACTTTTTTGAGATTTTAAGATTTTAAATTTGGCATCAAAATTCAACATGGCCGAAATTACAATGGCAAGTGAATAATTTTTAAAACTTTTACATTTACATAGTAACTTAGATGCAAACAACACATTGGCAGGAAAAATTAGCCAGAAAATGCATTAGGGAAAAAAAGTGAAAAATCTAAGTAGGACATGTAAGGTCATTAAACTAAAGTCGCAGCTTTACATTTTATTATTTTTTCGACTGTTAACCAGGGGAAGGTTTTCTTGTTAAGATTTACTATATTGATTTTATTTTAACCTAAATTTATGCTATTCTGATAACTTTTCATCGTCCATATTTTATAACCAATTTTATACCTGTTTTCTCATCATTAAATTTTAATTTGTTTGCATCCATCAATCTCCTTCGTTTGAGCTATGCAAGCTTCACTTTTTCTAATGATTTCACCTAAGCCACCATTGGGATTAACATTGTACAACTGGTCATCTCAACCTAACACCGGAAGGGAACAGAATGGGAACTAACGAGAAAAAAAAAAAGATAGCAACATAGCTGAAACTAAAACACTAGACTTCGGGTCGAATCGGAAAACAAGAACGAAGAATGATGTCAACAGAACACTATCTAGTTCGATGAAGGTCAAAGCAAAATAATATATATATAACATGGAGATTCAGGTATCTATGACATTGTATCTAAACGACCAGAGCTCCAAATGATGCAAGATATTGTCAATTGTGACCACCATTTACACTGAAGGTGTGAAGCTGTATAGAATTACAAATTTAAAGTTGTACTAGCCACTGTTTCTAATTTACACCTTAAGCTGGGGAGGAACAATTACGATTTCCATAACTGCACTCAAGTACATGATGACAATGATTTGGCCCTTGGATTGATTCAATAATCATGACATTGAAAGGGTTAACACTACATATTTATTGAAAACAGCCAAGTGAGATACAAATAAGTATACACTGCTACATGTACATGTATGAGCATCTAAACCAGGTGGGGCTGAGGGGGAGGATTAAAGCCTTAATATGGACATATTTTCATGACTATATATGTGTTATTCTAGTTCTACATCATACCAGCCTGTGTGTATATTCTATGTTCTAGGACAGCATTACACAAGGAATCCATTCTAGTTTAACTATGCCATAGACCTGTGTGTACATTCTACAAGGAATCCCTGTAACAGCCTGTGTGTACATTCTATGTTCTACATCATAACAGCCTTAAAGCATTCTATGTTCTACATCATAACAGCCATGTGTACATTCTAGGAATCTACATAATAGCAGCCTGTGTGTACATTTTAGCACAGCATTCACAAATAACAGCCTGTGTGTACATATGAGCTACACCATGACAGCCTGTGTGTACATTCTTAATTCTACAAATCAAACAGCTTGTGTGTACAAAGATGATTCCCACATAACAGCCTAGTGATGTACATTCTATGATCGATAGATAACAGTGTGTGTGTACATATGGGTTCTATATCATAATTATTATCATGATTACATTCGTTTGTAATATTACATCCCTTTTTCAACGTCAATTATGTTCCTACATCATAGCAAGATGTTTTGACATCTCTATGTTCTACAAGTACAGTATGTGTTACATTCTTGTTCTACAACCTAACAGCCTGTGTGACATTCTTTGTTCTACAATCATAACAGACCTGTGTGTACATTCTTTGTTCTACTTTGTCTTACAACAGCCTGTGTGTACATTCTATGTTCTACATCATAACAGCCTGTGTGTACATTCTATGTTTAATTATAACAACGTGTGTGTACATTCTATGTTCTACATCATAACAGCCTGTGTGTACATTCTATGTTCGTACATCATAACAGCCTGTGTGTACATTCTATGTTCTACCTCATAACAGCCTGTGTGTACATTCTATGTTCTACATCATAACAGCCTGTGTTTAAATTTTTTGGAACACATTAGTTGTATGATTTTATTCAATTAAAGAGAATGGTGATTTCAGTGTTGTTTTATTGGTTTTGTTTGGTTTTATTCAATAAAAAAAAATAAACATAGGTTTTACTTGGAGTTAAAGAATAATAAACAATTGAAACAGACTTGAAAAATGTATCCAAGAACATTGGTGTTAAATCAAATCGTTCCTCTATTAGAAGCATCTTCTATTGATTTGGCACCTTGGGTATCGGAGGGAGAAGGGGGAGAGTTCGCCGAAGAGGGGTTTGGGTGGAGGGGTTGGTCATCCTACAGGTGAGATGGCCCTTAGAAACTGATTTATATCAACAGCCGTGGACGGGTTGGCAGCAGTCGGAGGGTAGTCTAGTTTTCTGCATCTGGGTGGGAAGACCGGGTTGGCGGGTGGATAGGCGTGGATTGCCTATAAATCGGTTGACTGGTCCACCGGTGGATCCCCCTCCAATGCCTTGAGACATGGTGGCACCTGGACATTAATAATAAAAATAATAATAATAATAATAATAATAATATCTTCTAATAATAATTCTTCTATAATAATTCTAATAATAATAATCATATAATAATTATAATAATAATATTAATAATAATATAAGTCATAAAAATCCATATAATAATAATAATAATAATAATAATAATAATAATAATAATAATCTAGGTAATATAAATGACAGATCTTCTTGTATCTTGAATGATGATGAGATAAGTAATATCTTGATCTAGTTAAATAATCCTCTTAATAATGATGTTAATATTCCTATTCTAATAATAATAATAATAATAATAATAATAATAATAATAATAATTATAATAATGTATAATAATAATATGATGTGATTGTTTAATAATAATCTTGATCTTATGTATAATATATGTCTGTTTGTATAAGCGCCTTTTCCTAATCTTGACAACTGTTTTCTTCATATAGGACAGATTTTATTCTTTGTTTATGTGTATCTAGTTAAATAGTATATTCTTATACAACGTATGTATGTCTGTCTGTATTATGTATTTGTATCTATGTTGTAAGTATGTATATGTGTGTGTTTAATATGTGTTGTTTGTATGTATGTGTGTGTATGTAACGTGTGTCATTGTATGTATGTATATTATGTATGTATATATGTATGCATGTATGTACGTATGTGTATGTTTGTATGTATGTGCGTATGTATGTATATGTATGTATAAAATATTATGTGCAATGTACATATGTAAATGTATATGTATGTATGAGACCAATGTATGTTTGTATGTATGCATGTATGCCATTGTATATGTACGTATGTATGTATGTGTTGTTTGCCTATGTATGTAATGCGTATGTATGTATGTATGTATGTATGTAAATCATGTGTATGTATGTATGTATGTATGTATGTATGTATATGTGTGTATGTATGTATGCATATATGTATATGTATGTGTGTGTGTTTGTATGTATGTTGTATGTATGTATGTATGTATGTATGTATGTATGTGTGTTTGTGTGTAAGTATATGTATCAATGTATGTGTGTGTTTGTATGTATGTATATGAATGTATGCATGTTGTGTGTGCATGAATGTATGTATGTATGTATATTTATGAATGTATGTATGTGTTTGTGTGTATGTATATGTATGTATGTGAGGTGTTTGTATGTATGTAAATATGAATGTATGTATGTGTGTGTTTGTATGTATGTGCGTATGTATGTATGTATGTATGTATTTATGTATGTATGTATGTATGTATGTATGTATGTATGTATATGTATGTATTTATGTGTGTGTGTTTGTATGTATTTGTGTATGTATGTATGTAGTATGTATATATGTGTATGTATGTATGTAGTAGTATGTATGTGTAAGCATGCATGTGTGTGTGTTTGTATGTATGTATGTATGTGTGTATGTATGCGTATGTGTGTATGTATGTATATATTATGCATGTATATGTGTATGTATGTATGTATGTATGTGTTTGTATGTTTATGTTTGTATGTATGTATGTATGTATGTGTGTATTTGTATGTATATGTATGTATGTATGTATGGTTTGTATGTATATGTATGTATTAGGTTGTGTGTTTGTATGTATGTATGTATGTATGTCTATGTATGTATATATGCATGTGTGTTTGTATGTATGTATGTATGTAAATATATGTATATATGTATTTATGTATGTATGTATGTATGTATATGTATGTATGTGTGTGTGTTTGTGTGTATGTATTATGTGTGTGTTTGTATGTATGTATATGTATTATGTATGTGTGTGTTTGTATGTATGTATATGTATTATGTATGTGTGTTTTTGTATGTATGTATATGAATGTATGTATGTGTGATGTATGTATGTATGTGTGTATGTATGTATCATGTATATATGTATATGTGTGTTTTTGTATGTATTGCGTATGTATGCATATGTGTATATGTATTTGTGTGTTTGTATGTATGTGCATATGTATGTATATGTATGAATGTGCATGTATGTATGTATGTGCGTATGCATGTATATGTATGTATGTATGTGTATGTTTGTATGCATGTGCGTATGTATGTATATGTATGTATGTGGTTCAAACTCTACAGCTTTTGGGTCAGTTATTGTTTTTTATCGACGTTGTACTGTTAGGAAGGGCTCTTCACTTTTTACTTTCCTCACTTGACTCATGTGTGAATGAGTACCCAGCTATAGGTAAAGAAAAGATCTTGTCAGGGTCTTAGTACGAAGAAGCGCCCAACAGGCTGGTTTACTGTATGCTCCCTCAAGGAGTTGAGAAGGACTTTGAATGAAATGGCCCGCTGGGGCATCAATGATGTACAGTCGGTGAGCCTGCACTTGTTCGGGGTTACAGACTATAAATCAATTTTTATGTATTTTGTCTGAAGGATGTCGTAGTGGAATTGGTGTGTAACAGCGCTTGCATACTGACTGACCACAGGTCATCTTTTTAAATCTAAATTCGTCAGTGATCGCTCGGTAGATTTTGTTACGATGTATTTAGATACGATACCGGCCTAACTTTCAAAATATTGTTTGAACTATATAAGCCAGTAATTTTGTCTATCATATCAAATTGGTATTTATTTTAATCATTACATTGCAATCTATCAAAATAATTTACATATGACAGTATTTATTCAATAATGCCTTAGATCGTCAGGAATTTACGTGGCAATGGCACCGCACCAGTCATCGAAATATGCTGTCCGAAATGAGTATAAGGGAGCTGGGGCAGTTTAAACAGGGTCGATAAGTAATAGTTGAGAGCCTCTCATAGTTTATGACGTTTCAAAACAAGCATTATCCTACTCATGTCTAGTTTTTTATGCGAAAAACATTCAAATGACAGGAAATAGAGTTTAAAATACGATTTTCTCATAATTGACTTTTTTTACTGTATTTTGCTAAGTAGTCCTACAATTCTCAACAGATTCGCTTGAAATTCGGCAAACAGCTGCTTTGTATCATTATTAAGAGACTCTAAATCAGATTTCTGATATACTTTGTACTTTCTGAGAAATTCATGATTTTTGTTGGAAATTTGAGAGAAATCAAGCCTCAGGTTTTGAAAATTTTATAAACAGAAAAATTATACCAAGGTATTTTTTAAAACGATGCGGGAAATTCATGAATATTGGTTAGAAGTTTCCATGTGCAAAATTATAAACCTCTAAAATAAAAACTGTTGGTTTACTCAGTGTTTGAAAAAATGCCAAAATTGACCTAGTTTTGCCTAAATTCAATATGGCGGCCGTTTCCATGGCAACTAAACTTTCAAACATGACTTCCACAATTTGTTAACTCTAATTTCGCCATGCTGAACCCAATCATGAAGCTTAAAATTGTGTATATCTTCAAAATAAAATAAAAATCAACATCAGGACACCCCCCCCTCTTAATAGATAAATTAATAAAGATAAACAGACGCATGGATGTACACTGCTAGATACATACATGGAGACACCTTGATAGATACATATAAGTAGGTAGATAGATGGGATGGTGCTCGTTACAAGATAGATAAATTAATTGTTACTTTACATAAAAGGAAATATAAATAGATATATAGATAAATAGATAGATAGATAAGAAAAATATAGATAGATAGATTGATAAACAGATATGTACATAGATAGATACATAAATAATAGATAGATAGATAGATGGATAGATAATATATAGAAACATAGATAGATAAATAGATAAGATACATAGATAGATAGATAGAAATAGATGGGGATAGATAGATAATTAATTCAATACCATAGATAGATAGATAGATAGATATATAATATATATATATATAAATAAATAGGTAGATATAAAATAAAATATTGGTTTATAAACATATATACCCGTACTTACATATTACATACATAATACCAGTGGATATATACATATATATATATATACCGCATATATATATATATTAAATAGATGGATCCATATAAAATAGATATATAGATGTAAAATAGATAGATAGTCCATGGAACTCTAGATTCAGTAAACATTAGATAAACACATACATACATACATACATACATACATACATACATGCCATACATACATAAATACATTCATACATTCACATGTTCCTCTACATCCATGCATACATACATACATACATACATGCACATACATACATAGTTACATACATGAATATGTTCTGCCCTCTCGGTCCACGGAATACATGTTATATATACATACATAGCCTCTACATACATACATTTATACATACATACAAACATACATAACCGTGTTACATACACACATATATATATATACGTCTCACACATACGGAACCGTGTTATACAAACACATACATACATAGTCCAGGATATATATATAATATAAACATGTTCTACCCCTCTATATATATATATGGAATATATATATATGATATATATATATATATACATACATCTGTCCACGGATTACACATACACACATACATATGTTCTGCCCTCTCGTCGACAGAAACATACATACATAGATCTGCACATACATTCACGGATACATACATAGTAATACATACATATATCCATATACGCACACTCATACATGCATACACACATACATATACACACATACATACGGAACGTGTTACATACATACAAACACACCCCTGCATACACACATTAATACATAGGTCTACCATCTCACATACATATATACATACATACATACACACACACACACATATGTAAGCATTTATTGACCACCTTTGGGAGGGAACCGTATGCATTGAGTAAATCTGAGCTGGGTTGTCTTCCCACGTCAATGGAAATCCTCTGTACTTTGTCCTGTTTGGCCTTCTTATTCTTTTGAAAGTTCCCCAAACCAACACTATCGTCGCGATGATGACAAGGACAGTTCCCGACGCTATGGCATGATGCCGATATACACTCCAGGGCTGTGAAAGTTCCCCAGCGGAAGGGTAAGGGGGTGGTGAGGCTGTAGAGTATCTTCAACGTACCGTATGCTTTTTGATTTTTTTTTGTTTTTAATTCCTGCAAGGCCATTACGGCGTGAAGCGGAACAGGTGATAATAATTCACCTCCTAGACAGGACACTAGTCTGATGCAGGTTTTTACTACCAAGGTAGTGCTTGTACCCATTTTGCACCTTGGTCGAGTTGGGGAAATACGTGTTTTATTAAGTGTCTTTCCCAAGGAACACAACGTCGGACCTGGCTTTTGCCAGGATTTGAACAGAACTTCATGATCACAGTCCGGCAGCTTAGCCACTCGGCCAATGACGCTACACTTTACTCCAAATGCGTAGCGTGGAAACAAATATTT
>JAXRKP010000034.1:578489-588489 GCA_037039925.1 Doris montereyensis | reverse complement strand
TCCTTTTCTGTTTCTTTTAGCCATCGACTTCCTGATGAAAATGTAACAGACGGGCGCAGAAATGGCATTCAATGGACTATGACAAAACATGTTAACGACCTAGACTTCGCCGATGATATCGCTTTGCTTTCACACACGCATAAGCAAATGCAGGAGAAAACGGATGCCATTGAGACCATAGCATCATCTGTATGACTCCGACTCAACTACAAGAAAACCAAGACTCTTCGCAACTGCAACGCCCGCAACACTCTGTCACTAATCCTAAAAGAAGAACTGCTGGAAAGTATGGACAGATTTTGCTACCTGGGTAGCATGATTGATGGCAAGGGGAGTTGTGGAAGAAGATGTCAAAACCAGGATACAGAAGACACAACAAGTATTTTTAACCAGCAATAGTTCACCAGAAAGAATCGAACTAAGGATATTCAGCTCAAATGTCAAATTAGTGCTAACATATGGCCCAGAAACATGGAGAACCACCAAAACTATCCTGCAAAAATACAATCATTCATAAATAGATGTTTGAAGAAAATTTTCAAAATATTCTGGCCTGAAGTTATCTCAAATATTAATGTAATGACACAAGATAATATGAAAGTTCCCATAGGCAGTAAAAGACGAGACAAAACACAAGGAATAGACAGAAAATTCAGGCCACCGATCGAACCCGCGACCTCTGCGGAGGTTCGATCTCCATGGTGGCCTGGATTTTTTTCTGTTTATTCATTGTGTTTGTCTCGTCTTGTTCCTATGGGGCTTTACGCATTATCTTGTGTCATTACATTAACTTCCGACATGCCCTTGCCTCAAATATTAATATATGTGGGAAAGAACTGGACAAGTATCAGCTGAAAAGATTTAAAACGAAAGAAATGAAGGTGGATATGCCACACGCTTAGAAAGGACCCCAACACAACAACAAGACAGATCCTTCCCATGGAACCCACAGGGTAAAAGATCGAGGGGTCGGTCAAGGGCTACATGGAGAAGAGAACTGAAGGGAGAGATGGAAAAGACGGGGCAATCATTGAAATCTTATGGAGAGGTTGGCCCAGGAGAGAAGTAATTGGAGATTATTTGTTGATGGCCTATGCTTCCCAGCGAGCTAAAAAGGCAGAAGAAGATGTATACGAGGGTTGATCACATTATAAATCTCCTGAATATGAAGGAATGAAGATAGAGATATATGTTTAGCCAATGTTGAGCATAACCCAGTTGTCATATCCCTGAATGGAACAGATTATACTTTGTGTATGATGTTAGTCTGTCACGGTTTAATTCCATAGCCATGTTGGCACCCATGGTGTTACTTGAACTCCGTTTAAAATTAGTTTACAGGTTTGCCTAATCAACAATAAGTATCCCAGTATCGATGTGCATGGAATAGACATAAACACCCAGACATGTTTGGCTTGACATAGAATGTCGAGATATCCCCTCTCAAAGTAGAGTCCATTACTATGGATAACAAGCTTTTGAGTTGCATGTATTTCATCAACACTGGAGTTGGTGTGTCCTTCACCAGCATCGGAAAGGATGTATTTGGCTAGCATTGGAAATGATTGGTATTTTAGCTAGCATTGGAAATGATGTATTTTGCTAGCATTGGAAATGATGTGTATTTTGCTAGCATTGGAAATGATGTGTATTTTGCTAGAAATGGAAATGATGTGTATTTTGCTCACATTGGAAATGATGTGTATATTGCTTACATTGGAATTTAAATGGACGTGCACTTTATCGATATTGTAAGTGTGAAGTTGTGTGCTTCACTGGCATTGGAAATTAATTAGGCGTACTTCGTAAGGTCTTGAAATATCGCAAATATCAACAGCTTTGGAAGGTGTGTATTTCGCAAGCACATGAAATAACGAATACTTCATCAGCATTGAACAGTTCGTGTATTCAATCATCCTTTACTTTATCAGCATTGGACATTACGTTTACTTCATTAAACATTGGACATTATCTTTATTTCATCAGCATTGGACATTATCTTTACATCAAACATTGGCCATTATTTTTATTTCATCAAACATTGGACATCATTTTTAATTCAGCAGCCTTGGAAATTACGTTTACTTCATCAAACATTACACATTGTCATTACTTCATCAAGCTTTGGACATTATCTTTACTTCATCAAACATTGCACATTATCTGCACTTTATCAAACATTGACATTACGTTTACTTTACCAGCATTGGACATTACGTTTACTTTACCAACATTGGACATTACGTTTATTACGTTGGACATAACGTTTACTTTAATAGCATTACCTTTAATAGCATTGGACATTGTTTACTTTACCAACATTGTACGTTTACTTTAATACATTTACGTTTACTTTAATAGCATTGGACATTACGTTTACTTTAATAGCATTGGACACGTTTACTTTAATAGCATTTTACGTTTACTTTAATAGCATTGGACATTACGTTTACTTTAATAGCATTGGACATTACGTTTACTTTAATAGCATTGGACATTACGTTTACTTTAATAGCATTGGACATTACGTTTACTTTAATAGCATTGGACATTACTTTACTTTAATAGCATTGGACATTACGTTTACTTTAATAGCATTGGACATTACGTTTACTTTAATAGCATTGGACATAACGTTTACTTTAATAGCATTAAACATTGGACATTACGTTTACTTTAATAGCATTGGATATTACGTTTACTTTAATAGCATTGAACATTTTACTTTAATAGCATTGGACATTACGTTTACTTTAATAGCATTGGACATTACGTTTACTTTAATAGCATTGGATATTACGTTTTACTTTAATAGCATTGGATATTACGTTTACTTTAATAGCATTGGACATTACGTTTACTTTAATAGCATTGGATATTACGTTTACTTTAATAGCATTGGATATTACGTTTACTTTAATAGCATTGGACATACGTTTCACTTTAATAGGACATTACGTTTACTTTAATAGCATTGGACATTACGTTTACTTTAATAGCATTGGACATTACGTTTACTTTAATAGCATTGGACATTACGTTTACTTTAATAGCATTGGACATTACGTTTACTTTAATTAGCATTGGATATTACGTTTACTTTAATAGCATTGGACATTACGTTTACTTTAATAGCATTGGACATTACGTTTACTTTAATAGCATTGGACATTACGTTTACTTTAATAGCATTGGACATTACGTTTACTTTAATAGCATTGGACATTACGTTTACTTTAATAGCATTTGGACATTACGTTTACTTTAATAGCATTGGACATTATGTTTACTTTAATAGCATTGGATATTACGTTTACTTTAATAGCATTGGACATTACGTTTACTTTAATAGCATTGGACATTACGTTTACTTTAATAGCATTGGATATTACGTTGACTTTAATAGCATTGGACATTACGTTTACTTTAATAGCATTGGACATTACGTTTACTTTAATAGCATTGGACATTATGTTTACTTTAATAGCATTGGATATTACGTTTACTTTAATAGCATTGGACATTACGTTTACTTTAATAGCATTGGACATTACATTTACTTTAATAGAATTGGATATTACGTTTACTTTAATAGCATTGGATATTACGTTGACTTTAATAGCATTGGACATTACGTTTACTTTAATAGCATTGGACATTACGTTTACTTTAATAGAATTGGACATTACGTTTACTTTAATAGCATTTGGACATTACGTTTACTTTAATAGCATTGGACATTATGTTTACTTTAATAGCATTGTGTATTACGTTTACTTTAATAGCATTGGATATTACTTTTACTTTATTAAGTTTACTTTCATTGGATATTATTAGTTTACTTTATTAGCATTGGACATTACGTTTACTTTAATAGCATTGGACTTTAATTACGTTTACTTTAATAGCATTGGACATTACGTTTACTTTAATAGCATTGGACATTACGTTTACTTTAATAGCATTGGACATTACGTTTACTTTAATAGCATTGGATATTACGTTTACTTTAATAGCATTGGATATTACGTTTACTTTAATAGCATTGGATATTACGTTTACTTTAATAGCATTGGACATTACGTTTACTTTAATAGCATTGGACATTACGTTTACTTTAATAGCATTGGACATTACGTTTACTTTAATAGCATTGGACATTACGTTTACTTTAATAGCATTGGACATTGTTTACTTTATTAGCATTTGGACATTACTTTACTTTAATAGCATTGGACATTACGTTTACTTTAATAGCATTGATATTACGTTTACTTTAATAGCATTGGACATTACGTTTACTTTAATAGCATTGGACATTACGTTTACTTTAATAGCATTGGACATTACGTTTACTTTAATAGCATTGGACATTAAGTTAGAATTGGACATTACGTTTTTAATAGCATTTGGACATTACGTTTACTTTAATAGCATTGTACATTACGTTTACTTTAATAGCATTGTGTATTACGTTTACTTTAATAGCATTGGACATTACGTTTACTTTAATAGCATTGGATATTACTTTTACTTTAATAGCATTGGACATTACGTTTACTTTAATACTAGGATATTAAGTTTACTTTAATAGCATTGGACATTATGTTTACTTTAATAGCATTGGACATTACGTTTACTTTAATAGCATTGGACATTACGTTTACTTTAATAGTATTGGACATTACTTTACTTCGCCAGCATTGGACATTAATATTACTTCGCCAGCATTGGACATTACTATTACTTTATCCAGTATTGGACATTACTATTACTTCGCAAGCATTGGCATTACTATTACTTCGCAACATTGGACATTACTATTACTTTATTCACATTGGACATTACTATTACTTTATTCACATTGGACATTACTATTACTTTATCCACATTGGACATTACTATTACTTTATCCACATTGGACATTACTATTACTTTATCCACATTGGACATTACTATTACTTATATCCACATTGGACATTACTATTACTTTATGCACATTGGACATTACTATTACTTTATCCACATTGGACATTACTATTACTTTATCCACATTGGACATTACTATTACTTTATCCAGCATTGGACATTACTATTACTTTATCCACATTGGACATTACTATTACTTCATCACCTTTGACATTACTATTACTTTATCCACATTGGACATTACTATTACTTTATCCACATTGGACATTACTATTACTTCGCCACATTTGATATTACTATTACTTCGCCAGCATTGGACATTATTATTACTTTATCCACATTGGACATTACTATTCCTTTGCCACCCTTTGACATTATTATTACTTTATCATTGGACATTACTATTAACTCATTTGCCACCCTTTGATATTACTATTACTTCCAGCATTTGAGATTACTAGTACTTCATCAGCATTGGACATTACTATTATTCATCACATTGGACATTACTATTACTTCATCCGCATTGGACATTACTATTATTCATCAGCATAAGACATTACTATTAACTCATCAGCATTGGACATTACTATTACTTCATCAGCATTGGACATTACTATTATTCATCAGCATGGGACATGTCTATTACTTCATCCGCATTGGACATTACTAGTATTCATCCGCATTCGACATCACTATTTCTTCATCCGCATTGGACATTACTATTACGCATTAGCATTAAACATTACTATTACTTCATTACCATTGGACATTCTTATCATTTCATCAGCATTTGACATTACTATCACTTCATTAGCATTGAACATTACTATTACTTCATCAGAAGTGGACATTACTATTACTTCATTAGCATTGGACATTACTATTACGCCATTAGCATTGGACATCACTATTACTTCATTATATTTGACATTACTATTACTTCATTAGCATTGGACATTACTATTATCATGCATTGACATTACTATCACTTCGTCAGCATTGGACATTACTATTACTTCATTAGCATTGGACATTACTATTACTTCATTAGCATTAAACATTACTATTACTTCATCAGCATGGGACATTACTATTACTTCATACCATTGGACATTATTATTACTTCATTACTATTACTTCATCAGGATGGGACATTACTATTAATTCATCAGTATTGGATATTACTATTACTTTGTC
The DNA here is from genome assembly GCA_037039925.1 of Doris montereyensis. Classification (NCBI taxonomy): domain Eukaryota; kingdom Metazoa; phylum Mollusca; class Gastropoda; order Nudibranchia; family Dorididae; genus Doris; species Doris montereyensis. Next base: position 582,360 of record JAXRKP010000034.1, on the reverse strand, counting down.
ACCCTTGGATATTACTATCACTTCAATAGCATTGGACATTACTGTCACTTTACCAGTATTGTACATTACTGTCACTTTACCAGTATTTGACATTACTATCATTTTACCAGTATAGGACATTACTATCACTTTACCAGTATTGAACATTACTATCACTTTACCAGTATAGGACATTACTATCACTTTACCAGTATTGAACATTACTATCACTTTACCAGTATTGGACATCACTATCACTTTACCAGTATTGAACATCACTATCACTTTACCAGTATTGAACATTACTATCACTTTACCAGTATAGAACATCACTATCACTTTACCAGTATTGAACATTACTATCACTTTACCAGTATTGAACATTACTATCACTTTACCAGTATTGAACATTACTATCACTTTACCAGTATTGAACATTACTATCACTTTACCAGTATTGAACATTACTATCACTTTACCAGTATTGGACATCACTATCACTTTACCAGTATTGAACATTACTATCACTTTATCAGTATTGAACATTACTATCACTTTACCAGTATTGGACATTACTATCACTTTACCAGTATTGGACATTACTATCACTTTACCAGTATTGAACATTACTATCACTTTACCAGTATTGAACATTACTATCACTTACCAGTATTGAACATTACTATCACTTTACCAGTATTGAACATTACTATCACTTTACCAGTATTGAACATTACTATCACTTTACCAGTATTGGACATCACTATCACTTTACCAGTATTGAACATTACTATCACTGGACATTACCAGTATAGGACATTACTATCACTTTACCAGTATAGGACATTACTATCACTTTACCAGTATTGGACATTACTATCACTTTACCAGTATAGGACATTACTATCACTTTACCAGTATTGAACATTACTATCACTTTACCAGTATAGGACATTACTATCACTTTACCAGTATAGGACATTACTATCACTTTACCAGTATTTGACATTACTATCACTTTACCAGTATAGGACATTACTATCACTTTACCAGTATTGGACATTACTATCACTTTACCAGCTATTTGACATTACTATCACTTTACCAGTATTTGACATTACTATCACTTTACCAGTATTTGACATTACTATCACTTTACCAGTATAGGACATTACTATCACTTTACCAGTATTGGACATTACTATCACTTTACCAGTATTTGACATTACTATTACTTTACCAGTATTTGAGATTGCTATCACTTTACCAGTATTTGACATTACTATCACTTTACCAGTATTTGACATTACTATCAGTTTACCAGTATTGGACATTACGATCGTTGACCAGCATTGGACATTCCTATTACTTTACCAGTATTTGACATTACTATAACTTTACCAGTATTTGACATTACTATCACTTTATTATTTGATCAGTATTGGACATAACTATCGCTTTACCAGTATTTGACATTCCTTTCACTTTGCCAGTATTTGACATTACTATCACTTTACCAGTATTTGGACATTACTATCATTTTACCAGTATTTGACATTACTATCGCTTTACCAGTATTTGACATTACTATCACTTTACCAGTATTTGACATTACTATCACTTTATCAGTATTTGACATTAGTATCATTTTACCAGTATTGGACATTACTATCACTTTACCAGTATTTGACATTACTATCACTTTACCAGTATTTGACATTAGTATTTGACATTATCACTTTACGAGTATTTGACATTACTATCACTTTACCAGTATTTGACATTACTATCACTTTACCAGTATAGGACATTACTATCACTTTATCAGTATTTGACATTACTATCACTTTACCAGTATTGTACATTACTATCACTTTACCAGTTTTTGACATTACTATCACTTTACCAGTATTTGACATTACTATCACTTTACCAGTATTTGACATTACTATCACTTTACCAGTATTGGACATTACTATCACTTTACCAGTATTTGACATAGCTATCACTTTACGAGTATTGAACATTACTATCACTTTACCAGTATTTGACATTACTATCACTTTACCAGTATTTGACATTACTATCACTTTACCAGTATTGACATTACTATCACTTTACCAGTATTTGACATTACTATCACTTTACCAGTATTGAACATGACTATCACTTTAACAGTATTGGACATTACTATCACTTTACCAGTATAGGACATTACTATCACTTTACCAGTATTGGACATTACTATCACTTTACCAGTATAGGACATTACTATCACTTTACCAGTATTGGACATTACTATCACTTTACCGCTATTTGACATTACTATCACTTTACCAGTAGAGGACATTACTATCACTTTTCCAGTATTGGACATTACTATCACTTTACCAGTATTTGACATTACTATTACTTTACCAGTATTTGACATTACTATCACTTTACCAGTATTTGACATTACTATCACTTTACCAGTATTGGACATTACTATCAGTTTACCAGTATTGACATTACGATCGTTGACCAGCATTGGACATTCCTATTACTTTACCAGTATTTGACATTACTATAACTTTACCAGTATTTGACATTACTGTCACTTTACTACTTGATCAGTATTGGACATAACTATCGCTTTACCAGTATTTGACATTCCTTTCACTTTACCAGTATTTGACATTACTATCACTTTACCAGTATTTGACATTACTATCACTTTACCAGTATTTGACATAACTATCACTTTACCAGTATTTGACATTACTATCACTTTACCAGTATTTGACATTACTATCACTTTATCAGTATTTGACATTAGTATCATTTTACCAGTATTGGACATTCCTATCACTTTACCAGTATTTGACATTACTATCACTTTACCAGTATAGGACATTACTATCACTTTACCAGTATTTGACATTACTATCACTTTACCAGTATTTGACATTACTATCACTTTCCCAGTATTTGACATTACTATCACTTTACCAGTATGACAATAAGTGACAACTCCATATAAAGACAGAACAGAGAGTGATGTCCTATACTGGTAAAGTGATTACGAAGGAGCCAATAGGCGAAATATGACAATAAGTGACAACTCCACTTATAAAGACAGAACAAACACGTAACGTTTCGGGTATAACCCTTCGTCAGACAACAAACGAGAAATATTTAGAGCAATATTCAAAAAAGATAAATAACGTAAACAACAGAGATATGTGGCAATGTGAACTATCTAAATAGTTGTGAATAATACGAAGGAGCCACAGTGGAGTGAAGTCAAAGGCGAAATATGACAATAAGTGACAACTCCACTAATAAAGACATTATTCACAACTATTTAGATAGTTCACATTGCCACATATCTCTGTTGTTTACGTTATTTATCTTTTTTTGAATATTGCTCTAAATATTTCTCGTTTGTTGTCTGACGAAGGGTTATACCCGAAACGTCACGTGTTTGTTCTGTCTTTATTAGTGGAGTTGTCACTTATTGTCATATTTCGCCTATGACTTCACTCCACTGTGGCTCGTTCGTACTATCACTTTACCAGTATAGGACATTACTATCACTTTACCAGTATAGGACATTACTATCACTTTACCAGTATAGGACATTACTATCACTTTACCAGTATAGGACATTACTATCACTTTACCAGTATAGGACATTACTATATCACTTTACCAGTATTGGACATTACTATCACTTTACCAGTATAGGACATTACTATCACTTTACCAGTATAGGACATTACTATCACTTTACCAGTATTGGACATCACTATCACTTTACCAGTATTGAACATTACTATCCCTTTACCAGTATTGAACATTACTATCACTTTACCAGTATAGGACATTACTATCACTTTACCAGTATTGG
>JAXRKP010000034.1:550989-573489 GCA_037039925.1 Doris montereyensis | reverse complement strand
TTCGAGCTACCCACTATAATAGTGAAAATGTGGAGGGAATCCATCAAAATCGAGCTATCCACTATAAAAGTGAAAATGTGAGGGAAATCCATCAATTTCGAGCTATCCACTATAAAAGTGAAAATGTGAGGAGGGACTCCATCAACTTCAAGCTATTCACTATAATAGTGAAAAATGTGAGGGAGGGACTCCATCAACTTCAAGCTATTCACTATAATAGTGAAAAGGTGAGGAGGGACTCCATCAACTTCAAGCTATCCACTATAATAGTGAAAATGAGGGAGGGAATCCATCAACTTCAAGCTATCCACTATAATAGTGAAAATGTGAGGGAATCCATCAACTTCAAGCTATCCACTATAATAGTGAAAATGTGAGGGAATCCATCAATTTCAAGCTTATCCACTATAATAGTGAAAATGTGAGGGAATCCATCAACTTTCAAGCTATCCACTATAATAGTGAAAATGTGAGGGAATCCATCAACTTCAAGCTTATCCTATAATAGTGAAAACTATAATAGTGAAAATGTGAGGGAATCCATCAACTTCAAGCTATCCACTATAATAGTGAAAATGTGAGGGACTCCATCAATTTCGAGCTATCCACTATAATAGTGAAAATGTGAGGGACTCCATCAATTTCGAGCTATCCACTATAATAGTGAAAATGTGAGCGAATCCATCAACTTTGGTTTCTCTGATAGTTTGACCAATTATCTTAGTCTTGCTGTGGTAGTGGCATACAGCTACAGTGGTCTAGCTAATGGGTTGTTGTTGTTTTGTTTTTGTTTTTTTTTGGGGGGTGTTGGGCTTATTTAATGATGGGTCGTCTTGAAAAATGAGATTTGATGCCATTGTTTGGTGTGTTATTCAAACTCACTAGAGTAATAACAAACCCAAATGGCTGGCCAACATGTATATGTTTGTGTGTCAGGGGTGGGGGTGGAGGGGGGGGTCACAACATTGTTCCCTTTGGAACGGTACTTCACTCTACTTTCCCCACTTGACTCGAGTGTGGATGGGTATTCACTTATGGGAAGAGAAAGATATTGGCAGAGTATTAGTATGAAGTGCCTAACAGGCTGCTGACTGTATGCTCCCCCCTGGAATTGACAATGACTTTGAATGAAATGGACTGCAGGTGGATAAATGATGTGCACAGTCGATGAGCCTGCACTTGCGCGGTACACGGACTATAAAAGTCCATCTTTATCTCGCGCAGTAGGCTTGGTACATGTATGCTATGGATCCAGTTGAAGAGCTCAACGTGTATTTTATTTTTTATTCAGGTCGGTTGTTGCTGACGTCAAAATCAATCCGTTGGGGCCAAAAACGATTGCATACGTATGGCATAAAGTAGAGTCACATAGAGTTCAAAAATCTGACGTCACAACAGTCACACACCGTAACAACCTGGATTCCGGTACTCTAAATCTAAGCAATGAACGAAATAAATAGCGGCCACCATGCTTTCTCGTGTGTATGTCTCTCTTCACACTTTGGTTTGTTTTAGTTCAATGCTTTGTACATGGGCCAGGTTACAATCATCAGCCGAGGTAATCAATTCATGGACTACACTGACTTTCTTGTCTTATTATGATAATAATAGTAATAATAATAATAATAATAATAATAATAATAATAATAATAATAATAATAATAATAATAATAATAATAATAATAATAATAATAGTAATAATATAATAACAATAATAATAATAATAATAATAATAATAATAATAATAATAATAATAATAATAATAATATTAATAATAGTAAAAATAATAATAATAATAATAATAACAAGTAAACAATAATAATAAATACTACTACTACTACTACTAATACTACTACTACTACTACTACTACTACTACTACTACTACTAATACTACTACTACTACTACTACTACTACTACTACTACTACTACTACTACTACTAATAATAATAATAATAATAATAATAATAATAATAATAATAGTAATAATAGTAACAATAATAATAATAATAATAATAATAATAATAATAATAATAATAATAATAATAATAATAATAATAGTAACAATAATAATAAATAATAATAATAATGATAATAATAATAATAATAATAATAATAATAATAATAATAATAATAATAATAATAATAATAATAATAATAATAATAATAATAATAATAATAATAATAAATAATATAATGAATAATATAATAATAATACTTATAATAATAATAATAATAATAATAATAATTTATTTACTACTACTACTACTACTACTACTACTACTACTACTACTACTACTACTACTACTACTACTACTACTACTACTACTGCTACTACTACTACTACAACTACTACTACTACTACTACTACTACTACTACTACTATTACTACTATTACTACTACTACTACTACTACTACTACTACTATTACTAATAATAATAATAATAATAATAATAATAATAATAATAATAATAATAACACTCACTCGTATGCCTTTTTTCCTTTGCATTATCATCTACATGATGCATTAATGGACTACATTGACTTAGTTTGATCCTTTCGCAAGATATTCTAATTCTATCGATGCAATGTCAACTAATGGACTGAGCTTTCTTCTGCCTTACACTTGACTGATATTGTGTTCTACATGTAATAAATGATATAATTCCATAATATATTCTGCTATTATTATTGTTGTATAACATGCATGGAATATCTTTACCACTTATTATACTCATAATTTTCATAACACGTGTTTATCACTTTTGTTGTTACACTTCCGGTCGTTCCTTATTTCTATGGGTTGTTGTTTTAATATGGTTTAGCAAAGAAAGTTGCCACGGGTCGTAATCGATTCATCACAATATAAAAATGAGACATCGACAACAATTACAATGAGGCATTTCCCCTTCATTAAAAAGTAAACTTTTTTTTATTAATTTTTTTTTTATTAATGCTACTCTCCCAGGAAGGTATAGTGGTATGGCTATATCAGTATGACTCAACTCGAGAGGCAACCAAAAATCCATGTCAACATTTGGATTGTGTCAGTTTTACAAAAATCACCAAGTACGATTATCTCATTCTCAGTGTGAACTAAGTGAAAATATAAATAGAGAAAATACAAATAGATCTATGTGAAAGAGAAAGAGTGAGAAGAAAGAAGTACGATCAACCAGCAATCCTCGCCACCACCGACGAAAGGGTGGAAAGGGCGTTACTGTGCCAGTAGTAATAGTAGTACTAGTAGTATATTGTTGTACACCAGTCCATGTGTCACTATCAGGTTCAGCAGTAAAGGTGATCATTCATAATTAAAATTGAAAAGAATCCGCTGGTACTTGTAATTGTAGAACAAAATTGTTGTGTCTCCAGAGTGGAGGTAAATTGGATAATCATAGTATAGCAATGATGAAAACGAAAGTACAGAACCAAATCTTTGTATTAAATTATCTTAATGTGCCACAAATGGAGAAGGAAAAACAAGGTAGACTTAGAACCATTTTTACAGTTCAATGTCGTAACTCATCCATGAAAATTGAAATGTTGAGAAATTTTGAAGCCATTTTTGTCTCAAATCTGGAGATTCAACATTAAAGGAAGATAAAGATAAGAATAGATTTGTAATCTATATCCCTACACAAGTGCAGGCTCACCTGCTGTATATCATTTATCCCCCTGCAGGCCTTTTCGTTCAAATTCGAAGTCCTTCTAAACTCCCTCTGGGCGGGGGGGGGCATACAGTACAGCAGCCTGTTAGGTGCTTCATACTAACACTCTGACAAGATCTATCTCTATTTATAGCTGGGTACTCATTCACACCTGTGTCAAGTGAGGAAAGTAGAGTGAAATGCATTTCCTAAAGGTAACAGTAGGATGTTGTGGGGGAAAAACCCACCTGGCCTAGCCATATGTTTTGAATCAATGTCATCATGATGACAATCTCCCATTACGGTCTTGTTACAAGGCCTCTAACGTTGCTGCTCTTTACCACCACTAATAACAGCGATTCCTTCTTTATGTGTTAATGTGTATTAACAAAACTGATACACAATGTTAGCGATTCCTTCTTTATGTGTGAATGTGTAATAACAAAAATGATACACAATGTTAGCGATTCCTTCTTTATGTGTGAATGTGTAATAACAAAAATGATACACAATGTTAGCGATTCCTTCTTTATGCGTGAATGTGTATTAAAACAAATGATGCACAATGTTAGCGATACCTTCTTTGTGTGAATGTGTATTAAAACAAATGATGCACAATGTTAGCGATACCTTCTTTGTGTGAATGTGTATTAAAACTGGTGAACAATGTTAGCGATCTCTTCTTTGTGTGAATGTGTTTTAAAACTGGTGAACAATGTTAGCGATCCCTTCTTTGTGTGAATGTGTATTAAAACTGGTGAACAATGTTAGCGATCTCTTCTTTGTGTGAATGAGTATTAAAACTGGTGAACAATGTTAGCGATCCCTTCTTTGTGTGAATGTGTTTTAAAACTGGTGAACAATGTTAGCGATCCCTTCTTTGAACAATGTGAATGTGAATGTATTAAAACTGGTGAACAATGTTAGCGATCTCTTCTTTGTGTGAATGTGTTTTAAAACTGGTGAACAATGTTAGCGATCTCTTCTTTTGTGTGAATGTGTTTTAAAACTGGTGAACAATGTTAGCGATCTCTTCTTTGTGTGAATGTGTATTAAAACTGGTGAACAATGTTAGCGATCTCTTCTTTTGTGTGAATGTGTATTAAAAACTGATGAACAATGTTAGCGATCCTTCTTTATGTGTGAATGTGTATTAACAGAACTGATGCACAATGTTAGCGATCCTTTTCTTTATGTGTGAATGTGTATTAACAGAACTGATGCACAATGTTAGCGATCCTTTTCTTTATGTGTGAATGTGTATTAACAGAACTGATGCACAATGTTAGCGATCCTTTTCTTTATGTGTGAATGTGTATTAACAGAACTGATGCACAATGTTAGCGACTCCTTCTTTATGTGTGAATGTGTATTAACAGAACTGATGCACAATGTTAGCGATCCTTTTCTTTATGTGTGAATGTGTATTAACAGAACTGATGCACAATGTTAGCGATCCTTTTCTTTATGTGTGAATGTGTATTGTCAGAACTGATGCACAATGTTAGCGATCCTTTTCTTTATGTGTGAATGTGTATTAACAGAACTGATGCACAATGTTAGCGATCCTTTTCTTTATGTGTGAATGTGTATTAACAGAACTGATGCACAATGTTAGCGATTCCTTTATGTGTGAATGTATTAACAGAACTGTGAATGTGTCATGCGTGAATTAACAGAACTGATGCACAACGTTAGCGATCCTTTTCTTTATGTGTGAATGTGTATTAACAGAACTGATGCACAGTGTTAGCGATCCTTTTCTTTATGTGTGAATGTGTATTAACAGAACTGATGCACAATGTTAGCGATCCTTTTCTTTATGTGTGAATGTGTATTAACAGAACTGATGCACAATGTTAGCGACTCCTTCTTTATGTGTGAATGTGTATTAACAGAACTGATGCACAATGTTAGCGATTCCTTCTTCATGTGTGAATGTGTATTAACAGAACTGATGCACAACGTTAGCGACTCCTTCTTAATGTGTGAATGTGTATTAACAGAACTGATGCACAATGTTAGCGATTCCTTCTTTATGTGTGAATGTGTATTAAAACTGTTGCACAATGTTAGCGATTCCTTCTTTATGTCTGATTGTCTATTATAACTCCTGCACAATGTTAGCGATTCTTTCTTTATGTATGAATGTGTATCAAAACTGATGCACAATGTTAGCGTTTCCTTCTTTATGTGTGAATGTGTATTAACAGAACTGATGCACAATGTTAGCGATACCTTCTTTATGTGTGAATGTGTGTTAACAACTGTTGCACAATGTTAGCAACTCCTTCTTTATGTGTGAATATGTATTAAAACTGATGCACAATGTTAGCGATTCCTCCTTTATGTATGAATGGGTATCAAAACTGTTACACAATGTTAGCGATTTCTTCTTTATTTGTGAATGTGTATTAAAACCAATGCACAATGTTAGCGATTCCTTCTTTATGTGTGAATGTGTGTTAACAAAACTGATGCACAATGTTAGCAATTCCTTCTTTATGTGTGAATGTGTGTTAACAAAACTGATGCACAATGTTAGCGATTCCTTCTTTATGTGTGAATGTGTGTTAACAAAACTGATGCACAATGTTAGCAATTCCTTCTTTATGTGTGAATGTGTGTTAACAAAACTGATGCACAATGTTAGCAATTCCTTCTTTATGTGTGAATGTGTGTTAACGAAACTGATGCACAATGTTAGTGATTCCTTCTTTATTTGTGAATGTGTATTAAAACCGATGCAGTGTTAGCGATTCCTTCTTTATGTGTGAATGTGTGTTAACGAAACATGCACAATGTTAGTGATTCCTTCTTTATGTGTGAATGTGTATTAAAGCCGATGCAGTGTCAGCGATTCCTTCTTTATGTGTGAATGTGTGTTAACGAAACTGATGCACAACGTTAGCGATACCTTCTTTATGTGTGAATGTGTATTAAAACTGATGCACAATGTTAGCGATTTCTTCTTTATGTGTGAATGTGTATTAAAACCGATGCTTAATGTTAGCGATTTCTTCTTTATGTGTGAATGTGTGTTAACAAAACTGATGCACAATGTAATGTTAGTGATCCTTCTTTATGTGTGAATGTGTATTAAAACCGATGCAGTGTTAGCGATACCTTCTTTATGTGTGAATGTGCATTAAAACTGATGCACAATGTTAGCGATTCCTTCTTTATGTGTGAATGTGTATTAAAACTGATGCCCAATGTTAGCGATTCCTTCTTTATGTGAATGTGTATTAAAACTGATGCAGTGTTAGCGATTCCTTCTTAATGTGTGAATGTGTATTAAAACTGATGTCCAATGTTAGCAATTCCTTCTTTATGTGTGAATGTGTATTAAAACCGATGCCCAATGTTAGCGATTCCTTCTTTATGTGTGAATGTGTATTAAAACTGATGCCCAATGTTAGCGATTTCTTCTTTATGTGTGAATGTGTATTAAAAAATAAAACTGATGCCCAATGTTAGCGATTCCTTCTTTATGTGTGAATGTGTATTAAAACCGATGCCCAATGTTAGCGATTCCTTCTTTATGTGTGAATGTGTATTAAAACCGATGCCCAATGTTAGCGATTTCTTCTTTATGTGTGAATGTGTATTAAAACTGATGCCCAATGTTAGCAACTCCTTCTTTATGTGTAAATGTGTATTAAAACTGTTACACAATGTTAGCAATTCCTTCTTTATGAGTGAATGTGTATTAAAACTGTTACACAATGTTAGCGATTCCTTCTTTATGTATGAATGTGTATCAAAACTGTTACACAATGTTAGCGATTCCTTCTTTATGTATGAATGTGTATTAAAACTGTTACACAATGTTAGTGATTCCTTCTTTATGTATGAATGTGTATTAAAACTGTTACACAATGTTAGCAATTCCTTCTTTATGAGTGAATGTGTATTAAAACTGTTACACAATGTTAGTGATCCCTTCTTTATGTGTCAATGTGTATTAAAACTGTTGCACAAAGTTGTGAAAAACACACTGCTATTATGGGAGTAACAGCAAATCCTGTTCTAGTTCTACACACACTACTGGCTTTTATTGGGTAAGTTGTTTTATTTTGTTTTTTGCTTTCGCCCTCAAACTTCTATTTTTATTGCAAAGGTGGTAGTCTTATGAGATCTATTTCATCATAAAAAGAGACACTGATTTCTGATGATGCATGGTTAAAAGTAAAAGAAAACAAAGATATTGTGCAAAAATTGGTTATACATGTAACTTATCTTTCAAGCTATCTCAACACAAATGACACAAAAAATTAAAAAGCTCTAGACACTGGTGTACACAAAATTTCAAAGCTTTTTTAATTTTCACATTGAGTTCGCACCTTTTGACCTTGTAACAACACGCATAAGAATTGCCCATTCATCATAATAAAATGTAAAAACCAACAAAGACAACAATTTGCTCAAGTGGCTGTATATATATAATATGAGTGAATGTCAAAGCAAATGAATTCTGTCTTTTCAACTTGGTCGTCAGCATCAAACCACGGTAATAAAATGTAACAAAACATGTTGCATAGTTCTCACATAAGAAGATACCAGTAAAAGTGATTCCAGCTTTTCTGACTCCTCTTCCGTGACCAACTTCGAACATATACACATATTATTATAAATAACACCAAGGGACACGCACATGACAGGGGCATACCCCTATCATCAACACAGTTTAAAAGTGAACAGACAAATTCTGAATTAACAACAACAGGGAAGGTAAACACAAATACACAAATCTTCCTAGGAAAGCACACTCACACCTGTCATTATTCCCCTATTGCTGCCCATAAATAGTATTAAAACAGCAACTGCAATTTCAATACATTTTATATATATTAATATTATCAACATTACATTCTATCGTTATAGAAATAAATACATAACTAAATCATGAAAGATGCGTTCATCAAACCTTCTCGGTTTTAATGATTTTTTTAAAACTTAGACAACTCTTGTATTGTACATGTAAAATGTAACTACAACATCGTCCTAGCATCTCATCCAATCACACAAAGGTGATAGGGACTTAATGCAAACAAAATGAGGTGTCAAGACTATAATATGATTTTGTTTCTTTTTTAAATGAGTCCCCAACTCTTTTAGTACATGTACCAGTATCTGGTGTCTAGATAAAAGTAAAAATGCACTTACGCACAACCACCCCATAGATCAAATGCTTTCCACTTAAAAGTTTAAGCAAGGATGTTCCTGTCAGGTTATTTTGATATAAAAAGTAAGAGTAACGGGGGCAGTGAGATCAAGATGCATTGCATAATATGAAACCAATGACTGATAGGCCATATTATTACTATCACTAGGTCAAGGGTAACTCAAGGTGAATATTCCCCCGCCTAAAGTCAAAAGAAAAAAGGTACAAGTACAAGCAAGAAAAAAGGAATGAAATCAGCATTTTGGAATGAATTACAAACTTACTACATATTCCAGTCTTATCCCCTTCCTCCACTACCATTTCGTCTCATTTAGATCATATAGAACATTTCACTTTTTCTTTCCGTTGCTGTGTTCCAATTAAGTAGATTTGAAAGAGGAGTGAATACATCAAGTGTGAACTTGATAAATCAGAATGAGTAATGTGAATTTATGAACAAATCTAATTTTTAAAAATTTCTTCCAACAAATCTTTGACAATCTCACAAAAAGCCTTTCCCAAATCTCTTTCTGCAACAGTGCAACTCACAAAATGAAACATATTAATATTAACATAATGTCAACAATTGTAAGAGATGGACTGGGGGCATTGCTTTTTTATACAAACATTTTAAACAGTCTGTTGTGAAGAAATTGCTTTAAGTAAGATAAGTACATCTAATATTTAAATATGACTTCACTGCGAAATACGAAACTTTTTTTCTTTCAAAACTTTCAGGCTACAACCAGACACACATGATTTTCTCCTTTTTTCATTTCTTTTCTTAACATGGGTAATAATGTTTACTGAAACTCTCCAGAAGTCTTCTGCCTGAGTGACCTGAAACATCTCTACAATCGAAATGCAACACTCACTACACTACCAGCAGGTATTCGGTCTGGGCTCCTTGAAAAGTATAAAAAAAAAGTTTAAGTTAACAACTGGTGTCCCACCGATTCTCCTGCTCAAGTTAGCACCAAAGAGAGTCACTGGTGGGTGAAGTCTTATGAAGCCAGAAAGTTTTCCAATTATGAACTCTCTTTTCTTTGAGTACTGCTCTAGGAAAATTGCGGGAAGCCCCAATATAGTGACAGTGCTACTCCCTCACCCCTTGAGGGGGGAGAATTGCTGAATTTGTTGTACGCCAATAACTACAGTAATCAAACTGCTGTGACTACTATTTAATTCGAAGGCCATTTTCGCATCTGTCATGACCGATTCAAACAATTTTGACCATTCAAAGTAATCCCCCCCCCCCCAATGACTTACTCCAAATTACCTGATTTTAGGTAGTCCAAACCAAAATCTCAAGTGTAAGCAATGGAAAAGCAATTGCTACCACTGGCAAGAACTTTGCTTCCTGAGAAATTTGATACCAAAGTCATTTTCGTAGGACAATTTTAAACACGTGTTAAATTTTCCAAATGCATCAAAACACCAAGTTTAAGATCCTATATCTCGCAAAAACAATCACTCACAAAACTCATACATCTTAAACTTCAGTAAGTTGAAGTCAGGAATAAATAGAACAAGCCTCATTTTTTCGACGCCTCTGCAAAAAGTACAAGACAGCTTTTTATTGATGTACAAAATGCAAAACAACATAATTTGTCTCTACACACTGAACCGACGACACACACGCGGCCTGAGTTGGGCGGCTCAGTCACTCCTGCTTACTAGATCTAGTTAGAAGGAAAAAAACAAAGCATTTGCATGTTTACTCAGAAAGTCAAAATTTGATGACACTAGTAGTTTCTAATGCAAAATTGAATGAACTTTCGAGTGGTGAGCTTGTTTTTTTCTGATTTTTCTACACAAGTGGCTCTATGGAGTGTTTAAAAACTTTTAACGCCTCAGATAAACTCTTAACTTTGACATTGGCGGGAGTGATAGGTATCATTGTAAAGCTTATTTTAAGCACAATCTGAGTCGACCAATCAGAGCTGACTATCATTCATTGAGCAATCGCGTAAAGCAAAGAACAAGAGAGGGGTGTCTGGCGAGCTGGTTATTTACCAGCTTGCAACTGGCTTATCCGTCTGACCACCCTTGTTTACTATGAGTATGAGAGCACATTGTATTACACATTCCCTATCCCACAATACATGGTTGGAAAAGGTTTGAACAGATCTGTCCAATGGTGTGAGCCATATTACGCTACTATGTTGTATAGAGGAGGGGAGGCAAGGTGAACATGACCAACAATTAGCGGAATCTGCGACCTACTGATTTTGACGGCAAGTAGACAAAATCTCAAGATGATTTATCAATTGATGGCACATTGATATTGAGCCAGACAATGATGAATATGCCGAGACTATGCTAGATTAAATTAGTAAAGTCTTGATAGATCAATGGACGAAGGCGCACATAAGTCTAGATGTTGCAGGACTATCAGTATTATCACATAAGGACGCACACTCACCTTAGTCCCATTAGGGGCGCATGACATAGAAAACACCTTATGAGATACTGACTTCCCATCACACCCCATGAGATACTAACTTCCTGTAACATCCCATGCAGCACTGATTTCCTGTAACATCCCATGCTGATTTCCTGTAACATCCCATGAGACTGATTTCACTGATTTCCTGTAACATCCCATGAGACATTGACTTCCTGTAACATCACATGTAATATCCCATGCACTGATTTCCTGTAATATCCCATGAGACATTGACTTCCTGTAACATCACATGAGGCACTGATTTCCTGTAATATCCCATGAGGCACTGACTTCCTGTAACATCCGGCACTGAGATACTGACTTCCTGTAACATCCCATGAGGCACTGACTTCCTGTAACATCCCATGAGGCACTGACTTCCTGTAACATCCCATGAGATACTGATTTCCTGTAACATCACATGATATATTGACTACCCATCACACCCTATGAGATACTGACTTCCTGTAACATCCCATGAGGCATTGATTTCCTGTAACATCCCATGAGGCACTGACTTCCTGTAACATCCCATGAGATACTGACTCCCTGTAACATCCCATGATCACTGACTTCCTGTAACATCCCATGAGATACTGATTTCCTGTAACATCCCATGAGATACTGATTTCCTGTAACATCCCATGAGATACTGATTTCCTGTAACATCCCATGAGGCACTGACTTCCTGTAACATCCCATGAGATACTGACTTCCTGTAACATCACATGACATATTGACTACCCATCACACCCTATGAGATACTGACTTCCTGTCACACACCATGAGATACTGACTTCCCACACTTCATAAGATACTGCATACATCTTACATACAAAAATGAAAACATAAAATAATGAATTTAAAAAGTTGTAAATGACATGTCAGCTTATCAATTTCCTGAAATGGTGTAGTGTAGAACAATGCATGCCAGTATATTTTTACATAGAATAGGACAACTTACACAGAGAAATAAAATTGATGCTCGGTTTGTCAATACCCCCCCCCCCCCCCCCACAGCACTATACGTAACATATCATTTATGGTAAAATCTCTCCCTTGCTAACTTTCTACTTCCGTCAGGCTTGTCTCAGCTTTGTCGTAGCCAATCTCTCTATGTCATCAAGACTCAAACTTGACAAATTCTGTTCGAATTCCTGAAAATAGAGAAATGCAGATTTTTAAAAATGCATTATATATATACATATATACATAAAAAGAAATACACCCAAACCTTGCAATACCATAAAGTTTTCACCTTGATGCGGATCAAACTATACAAAAACAATGAAATAACTCATTTTGCCGCCATCTGTCAACGTTTTGACGATAACACGCCTTAATAAATATTTAAACTACAATTCGTTATGCTGCCAGCATGCATTACCAGCCCCTCCCCTAAGTGACTTAAAAGGATAGCATTAGTTTGACTTGATTTGAGATCACAAAGTCAAACACACACAAAAGCATCAGGGTGTGTCATGTTTCACCCCAGTGTGCAATTCACCACTGCTCTCTAAATCTCACCCTACGTTACCTTGGGCTAAAGGAATCCAGACAGATATGTAGTGTGTTGTCAGGTCTACCTACTACTAACTAGCTACTTCTGCGGCTGCTACATCTACTACTAGATAAAGACAAACAGTGAGGCAAGGGGCATGTCGGAAGTGAAGGTAATGACACTAGATAATATGAAAGCCCCATAAAGACGGGACAAATTTTAGGAATAAGTAAAGTTCCTTCAAGACCCTTAAGGCCTATAGAGCTGGAGCTTATCTCGGTTTCTATAGCATGAAGCGGAACATGTGACAATTATCACCTCCTGGCCAGGACGCTAGTCTGACGCAGGTTTTTATTCCCAAGCTAGTGCTTGTACCCATTTCACCTGGGTAGAGTGGGGAAAATGCGTGTTAATTGTCTTTCTCAAGGAACACAACGTCGGCCCTGGCTTTGCTAGGATTCAAACTCGGAACCTCATGATCCGCAGTCCGGCAGCCTAACCACTCGGCCACCGACGTCACAATACAAGGAATAGACAGAAAAAAATCCTGGCCACCATGTGGGGATCAAACCCGCGACCTCTGCGTCGGCACCCATTGCCTAAAGTTAACCCCTGAAGTAGTAGTAGTAGTAGTAGCAGTAGTAGTAGAAGTGGTAGTAGTAGAAGTAGAAGTGTTAGTAGTAGTAGAAGTAGTAGTAGTAGTAAGGATCATAGTTAGCTCGGTTGGTAGCACGCTTTCTTTTCATGACGAGACGACGGGTGCCGACGCAGAGGTCGCGGGTTCGATCCCCATGGTGGCCAGGTTTTTTCTTCTGTCTATTCCTTGTATTTGTCTCGTCTTCGTTCCTATGAGGCTTTCATATTATCTTGTGTCATTACCTTTACATCTACTACTACTACTACACTACATTGTGCTAAAGTAGCCTTTCACATGTAACGGGCCAACGTTGTATTGTCAGAGCTAACTTTTCCCTTGTTCTTGTTGTACATGCACTTTATATTGACATTAATTTTTCTCGTCTTGTTAAAATATAAAGCTATTTCCTTTATAACTCCATGTTACCCCTG
This sequence comes from Doris montereyensis, assembly GCA_037039925.1. Taxonomy (NCBI): domain Eukaryota; kingdom Metazoa; phylum Mollusca; class Gastropoda; order Nudibranchia; family Dorididae; genus Doris; species Doris montereyensis. The sequence goes on along the minus strand of JAXRKP010000034.1, from coordinate 559,654 downwards.
GTATCACAGTTGGTGATACAACGAAGTTTCAATGTACATTTACAGGGTGTCCAGCAAAAAGTCAACTGGAAATTTCCAACCTCAACACAAAAAATCTTACCTAGGAAATGAAATACTCTCCCGACGCCAGAAACGGAGAACAGTGTACATATTTCCAATTTCAATGCATTGTTATAAATTGTTAATTCAAATCATAAGTGAATGATTTTCTAGTGCATCTCAATGAAATGAAAAGTGATCACACATTTCTTTAACGTTTGACTTTGGATTAATAATATTTCAGCATTTTTCCAGTTCTGAAAAAAAGAATTCTGATAGCTGATAGATCTACCCCTATCATTTCACAAAACATGCAAACAGTGCAAATATGAATTTAAAATTATTTTTTTTATCTCCTTTGAAAAATAAATCAAACACAAGAGTGACAATATCATAGCCTAAACACACGCACAAATACTTACTCAGTCTACAGAGAAGAAAATGAGGTTCGGTAGGCTTTTTCTATAACGTGATTGAACTGTCAATTAAAAATCTTCCTCTGTTCTACTTTTAGCCACCCCCCCCCCCCCCCCCCCCACACTCTCTCTTTCTTTCTCACGATCAAAAACTTGAAACTAGATCTAGAGTGTTTAATTGACTGCAACGTAAAACATCTACCCACCCTCCCCAAGTAAAAATCTCCATTATATTGACAACTGCCCCTCCCCTCTTTCTTTCTTCTTCAATTAACCCGGAATCTAGATCTAGATCTAAATCTAGTATAGTACATGAATGCCTTCTTCCCAGTTCTACCCTTTCCCACCCATGTCTACACTTTAGTTGTCTCTTGTTTTGCCATAATATTTTATGTTTTCACATTGACATTCTTCACCCTGTCCCCTTCCCCACCTCTATTCTGCTATCAGGCCATGCGTGACATTAATATCCCTTTGATCATCCAACCTCCTCTATTCTTACTAAACACTTGCATTTGCCTTTCGGTCATCCATCAACTATCGACTCTCCATATATACTCTCTCTCTAATATTAACACACACATGCGCGATTGGTCGCATTAAACACACACAAATATTCTCTGTCTAGCATTCTTACACACACACTCGTGCGCGATCGGACTTAAAATATGCACATTGCCCTCTGTCTCTCTCTTTGACATGAACCATACACTAACGTGCGCAATCGGCTTTTTAACACACACGACATTCTTAATCTCCCCAGAGTAAAAATCAAATTGAAGAAAGGAGGCTGGGCGTAGATGCACAGTTCATGTTATTGGTATAGGCGCTAAAACTAAAGAAAATATTGAAAGCTTTGTGTCGAAATCCAATACTAATTCCCGGGCAAAGTGTACAATTTTAAAGAAGGTATCGGAATTGTTTAGTTTTAACATGATAACTGTTTATGTCTACTTCGATTTCCCTGATTTTCTCTCACGTTCGTCCTCAATATATCATTTCCCCAGGTATTTTCTCGATCGGGAATTTTTTTTCGTTTTCAAGGATTTCCTGATGCATGGGAACCATGTTTTTTACTACCTGAGCCCCATTTCCTACTTGTTTTCCTACCCAAGACATCAATTTCCGACCTTTCATGAAAAATCCGACATATTTCTGACTTTTCAACCTTGCTCACACACCACTACTGTAATTTACATCATTTTTCTTTTTTTATAAAGGAGTGAAGGAGACACACAAATAAACAGAGATGGGGAGAAAATGTATGACCTCTTTGATATAAAGATCAAACTATCTTTGATGTGATTTCCGTCTTTACATATATATATATATATATATATATATACACATGAATCATAGTTTATTTTATAAAAAATTTCTTCACTGACTGAAGAACAAATAAAAACAGCTAGAAGAGATAAAGAAAACTCATCTCCTAATCATTTGATTAATTTCAGAATACTGATAAAATAATATAGATGACCAATTAATATTTATTGAACTACTGCTGACCTTTTTAAATTCAATAAGGACAGCTTCGGCATCTCTCTCTCGAAAATGTCTCCTTAAAAAGGCTCGCAGTTTTCCCCAAACAGGCCTCTCGTCTTCTCCGACAGCCCTCTTTGTGAGTTCTTCTGATAGAAGTGCTGGACTCCTCTTGGCACCAGTTGCACACTTCTTGATCACAAGGGTGACTTTGCTACCATCCATCACCGCATAATCCTCCAAAATCTTTCCGTCTGAAAAGCAAACATGGACATTAATATGTGTTTTCTCTAAAGAAATCATGTCACCGACTGCTAACAAGCTTCCTTGGCATTGGCACAAACAATTGTTATTGTTAGAAGAGAAGGGGTACGTACATAGTCAAGTTCCTTATCAAAGTTCAGAGAGCAATGGTTAAATGGAGGAAGTGTGGTGTCGGTGATCGAGTGGTTAGGCTGCCAGACTTGAAATCATGAGGTCGCAGGTTCAAATCTTGGCAAAACTAGGCACAATGTTGTATTCCTTGAGAAGGATACTTAATTTGCATTTTCCCCACTCAGCCCAGGTGCAAATGGGTCCAAACACCAGCTTGGGAGTAAACACCTGCGCAATAGACCAACATCCTGTTCAGGAGATAATTATCACCTATTCCGCTTCATGTTATAGAAATTGGGATAAACTCCGGCTCTAAGGATTGTAATATGGCCTCGAAGGATTTTTGAAGCGATTCATTTTGCTTTTGAGTTTGGGTGCTCCTATAGTATGATGTAATGTCCTCAATCATCCTATATCATTGAAAAGTTTGTAGCGTCCTTGGTTGCCATGGAAATGGCAGACATCTTGGATTTTGACCCAATTTAAAAAATTTATGAATAAAATCACTCAAACTCTGTGGTGATCACTTTTTCCATTCAATATCTGAAGAGTGACGTCTGAGTTTTTTTTATATAGATATTATGGATAGTTTTTGATTTATAAATTTTTGAAAATTATATAGATTCTATATTGTGTGCAAAAATGGCCCTTTTATTACAAAAAATTCTCAAATAGTTTACAAGATATAAAAAAAAAACTTGACGTGATTCTCTAAACATTGACGAGAGGAACCCGTGTGCTAAATATTATACAAATCGGCGGTGACCTACTTTGTCGCTGTACGACAGTGGTTACAGGTAGCCATTAGTCAAACTTTGCTTGTCTACGAGGTTACTGGCATGACCAATCCTTGATTTCAGTTTCGCTCCAGGTTGGTAATATTAAAGGGGTGATCAAGAATCAACATGAAAGCCCTGACACTCCTTTCTACCATCAAGAAGCAGAAGATGAAATATTTTAAACACCTGAAACGTCACCAGACTTTTGAAAAACACATTTAAGAAACAACAATTGAAGACAAAAGAGGAAGAGGAAGACAAGCTAGAGTAGAAGGTGGGAACAAGACACAGAAAACTGGCTCTAAACAAAAACGGAGGCGGTACGAGGCGGAGCGTGAGCTTTTCCGAAAGAAGTTTCAAGAAGCAACATCCGACCAGGCATCTAAGCTATGCATGATGATGATCAAGACAATGCACTTCAATAAACACCTTCTCATTCTGTAACAGAAGGGTCAATTCTTCTAACTTGAAAGCTGACACCACCTATCTAATGGTAAACTATCAATCTTCACTTTCCTAACAAGATAGTGTCATTTGTTTCAAATACAATTGGTTAACAATTCAAAGAGCTTGTTTTTTTAGCTTGTTGGCAAAAGCCAGGTTTCCTGTTACAATAGGTACCACAAGCCAAAATTAATTTAAGCCGTAACATTGGATGTTATCCCATATTCAGACAGAGGTTATCAAAACAAGAAGAACAAGCTTTATTTCATCAAAATCATTGAATAAATAACGAAGATATGAGTTGTCAGCGTTTATTGAACTGAAAAATTTCGTTAATTTTTCAAATAAGCATTTTGCGGCATGTTCGGCATACAATAAAAACATAAAGAAAAGAATAAACAGTGAAATGAGAACATATTTTATAACTAAGAAGTAGTTACTATTGGATATAAAATAGGAAAAGTCAATACCTTCTGTATTAAAAAAGCTATGAAATGGTGAATTCTTGAAAAATTACTCAATACTTAGGAAAAAAATGGATATTCTTCAAGAATTATGGTTGGGAATGCCATATTTGCATGGTCACAAAATGTACATCAGATTAATGTCAGTGTTCAAATTTAGTAAATCCACTAAAAGCCTTGTATAAATCATGCCTAATTATTTAGAGTTATTCAGCCAATGACAGCGAGTGGAAATCGAAAATAGAAAGAGGGGGTACAACGAATCTGCCTTAAAAATTGCCAGGACTGGGCGAAATCGTGCTTCAAGTCATGTCTTTTTCTAAGCTTTCATAAAACGCACCGGGAATGAATCAGATTAACAATTACACGATTAAAACGATTAAAAACAGATCTTCCAAATGGTTTTTATTTCATATCGAAGAGAAAAGTTTATGAGGAGATGTGAAGCAGGAAAGTTCAACAAGTTTTTCGCCTGCCCGTATTTTTCCACCAGCTGCAGGCGGCCGCTTGTGGTACCTAGTTACAAAGCACTTTAGGGCAGTCTGGATGAAACAGGGTATCAGTTAACAAGGGTAAGGTTTAGTGATTTTATCATATTCCAAGAACTATAGTCTTAAAGATTTATATTCTTACCAAGGAGAGCTTTTCCTTTAAACAGAAGCTTTTGATCTGCGACTGGAATCGACATGAGAGCCTGGATCTGTTCCTTCACATCACTGACAAAACTTCTAGGTGAGGTCTGGTGGAAAACAAAGGCGAAATATTCAAATCAAGATTAAAACATAATGAATCTCATTACAAAGGGGGGAAAAGAGACATGCAAAAAAAAAAAAGAAGTTTAATACAGAATCTATTCAATTAAAGTATTAGGGCAAAAAGTTAAATTTCATGACAATTACTATATATATTAGTTGAAATTCTTCATCTTTTGATGAAAAGAGCTATGACTACGACTAATAACAGAGATCTGGACGTCAATGACAAATGTCATGCTCAATACAACCCATTAAAACTGATATATTCCCAACCTTTCGAACCAATTGAAATGAATGACCCCATGCATTTCTGAACATAAATTTTAAGTAAATATACTATATTACATGCAAATTTTGAAGATTTTCGGCTGCCGCATAAAAACATGCCTGCATTACATGATACGATTTTACATCCATTTTTATGTATAAAATGTTACTCAATGTACGCTTCCTGCAAGGATTGTGATAGATTTTACAAAAATGTAAATCTGTAAATATACCGCATCTATGCAGTATTATGTACAAATAAGATAACCCTACTGTGCATCATGTGAAGGTATATGGCCCATATTTATTTCCAAATGAGAGTCAGTCCTTTCCAATTCATTGATTGGTCTGTCATGTTACATGGTTCGTATCATCAACCTTTGCGCTGCTCGAACCAATTCTAATTCGCACAAGTCCATCATATTTCAGAAAATATTGTTGATAATTCAACTTGACTTCACCCCCTGTAATGAAAATCACACAAAGCGCTAATCTCTGGCCTTTCTGCCGAAGTACGGTAGTTTTACAAATTCAGAAAAGGGGCCTCTAGATGCTTACGCCAATTGATCTCTCTCAGTTACTGCCGTCAATTGCCACCAGGCAGTTTCGGCGGTTATCGGCCTTCTGTCAGTTGTCAGCGGGAGATCTCCGGCTGTTATTATTTTCAGTGTTTTTGGCGTACATCAAAGAAGCATCAAAGAAGCATGAGTATTTAAGTATAAACTGAATAGGTATAAAATCTAGGCCAAAGGCACATTTTTAAGTGGATTGTACTTTAAAATCTAAAGATAGATGGATGTTGCCGTCTCTGTTTTACATGATCACACAACATTCTCTCTCACACTTGAACACTCAAAACAAAATTCATCAACAGATTTTTTTTTCACACATCGCCGTCTTGGATGTGAATGACAGAGAAAAGATAAGAAGCGCTTATTACTGTCGGGCGGATCAATGTAAAACGGCTCAGAATTAGAAATGAAAACAACATCTGAACTTTTCATGGAAGACGGAGACAAACTATTTAGTAGTGTTAGTGTGACTGACATTTAAAAACAATGGAAAAAGTTTGTCTTTTTTTCTGGAAAGCTACCAAGGCTGTAGTTTATTTTTTGAAGCTTCAGTTTGTTGTAATGCATGTCTAAACAAACATGATCACGGAAGGTGCTCTTTCCTCTAACACCGTAATTAATGACACTATGGTACACTTTACAAGAAGCTTTGCCACTAACGTTTATTTTGTTTATTGTATCACCAAGTTTCACTGTGAATTCCTTCACCTTAATCTCATCCTCTAGACATTTAAAATTCCACTTGTTTTTGACACTACTATCGATAGTTTTGATACAGACTTTCTGATCCTCCTGAGAACGGTGAAATTGCCGGCCATTTCAATTAAACAATTCTTAAATAGGGTCTAGATCTAGACTAGACGTAGAATAATATATTTCAAAACTAAATAGTGAGATAATAAACACAATCCATCTTGAAATGCACGCATCAAAAATCACACGCGCGACTCTACTGTAGTGTAGAGATGATCCAGGACCAGATCTAGAATCTTGAATGAAAAGAAACTTTCGGCGCTCTCTTGCCGCAATCCTCAAACTCAAACGAAGTAAACAAAATGATTCACCTGACCCGGAAATAGTAGACATAAGAGTAACCGTGAGTGTCTAGTGAACCGGCAGCCAGGTCGGCACTAAATTCAACTTCTTACTTCATCCACGGCCGTCCCAGTGATGACGATTACCTGACTGCGGACAACTGAGGCTCAGAGATCGCTGAACCTAGGATTTTTTTCAAAACCGCGGATTTCCGCAAATTCATGGTTTCAATATATAGTAAATATAGTATGAAGCGGACTAGGTGATAATAATAATCACCTCCTGGCCAGGACGCTAGTGCTTCTCTTGTACCCATTTGCACCCGGTTAGAGTGCAGAAAACGCATCATGTTAATCCAAGTAGAACTCGCGGTGTTACCGGAAGTGACCTTCTTACACCGAGGGGTTACCCCAGCCATTTGCATGAAAAAACGAGTGTGTGCAACGGGCGAAGCTAGGATTTAGACTTAGTTTGAACAATGAGTTCATGTTTACAGATCATAAAAGACCTATAAAACATGCATTTTCTATAAGTTGAAAGAATAGAGAATTCATATTGAGATGTAATTGCAACGAGAAAAACTTAAACTAAGGACTAAACATTAGCAGCGATAGCCGTGTAATCAACTTAGACCTCTCATGAAGTGTGTTGAATGGGAAAGTGTCACTTTGACGAATGATAATGAGACTATCGGGAAAGCCACAAGCTTAAAATAAATTGTAATCTCATTGGCTGTTATTTAACTATGAACTCAACGGTCAAACTATATCACATACCATGAAAGGAAAATGGAAAATTTCCATTCAAGAAGCCTAGGTATCTGGCCTTAAATATAGGGCCTGCGCGCTTCCCATGCCAATGACACAGCCCTAAATATAGGGTCTGCGCATTTCCCGGGCGGACGGCAACACGCCCTTTATTTACGGCTGCTGCTTTTCTTGGGTTAAGTGTCTTTCCCAAAGAACACAACCTCGGACCTAGCTTTGCTAGGATTCGATCCTGGGATCTCATGATCCCGAGTCTGGTAGCGTCATCGCTCAGCCACTGATGTTATAAAAAAAAATAATTAAAAGAGCTACAAAATACAGACATGGAATCCCAAGCAAAAAAAAACATACACCCAATACTGATTGTCAGCTATTCTAATCTAATAGTTCTAATAAACACTTTAGATGACCTACCACAAGAGAACATTCCTCGCCGTTCAAGACTTTCACGTTGAGTTTCATCGTAGGTTTGAGGCCTTGTGAGATGAGCAGTATCAGTTTTTGTGGGGTGTGGGGTCGATGCTGCTAAATTGAATTTTATAAAAGTAAACCTAAAAAAGACTTCTAGATCTGTCTAGAATCCAGGTATAGATTCTAGGTAAATAGTAAAATTCCTTGGAGACAAAGGGCTAAATCTAGATTTCTAGATCTACGCCAAATGTTCAATGTGTTCATCTAGAAGAATCTGGATCTAGATTTAAATCTAGAATCTATAGTCTAGGCTACTCGATTTTACAGTTAATTGGCATTATCCCCAAAATGTTAGTGCTATATTTGAATATATATATGAAGGAAGAGACAAATTGATCAAGTAGCTTTAACAAAACTGTTACAGTGGTGGTGTATGTTGTGTAGAACCTGCTTGGTAGGTAGATGCTCTAATTTGATTTGCGGCAGACCCTTATGACTTGGATCTAAAGATCTAGTATGTCTGTTCGGTAGGCTGTTGGGTGCAACGAGATGGACGGAAGTAAAGTGTAAAAATAAAAAGATTGCTCATTTACAGCAAAAAAAACCAACCTATGATAACTTCTTGTTGAAGCTGAGACAAGGAAAATGGCAGGAAAAAAATGGGCTTTTACTACAGCTTAAAAGTTATGCTCATGAATATCAAAGTATAAATTTAACTTCTATAACACCCTCAAGTAACCATTCTTTTTCTTTTTCCGCAACAGTAGATAGACTCTTAGTCTCAGCGGAACATGCATTCAACCAATGTAGCTCAATATGGCAACAAATGTAAATAATGAAGTGTCTAGGATCGTTT
>JAXRKP010000034.1:525989-543489 GCA_037039925.1 Doris montereyensis | reverse complement strand
AACCATCTCGATTGATTTGTTTCTATCTTAGTTTTTATGCCATCTGCTTTGGTTTGATCTCTTATTGTTGTGTTTCTGATTTTGTCTCTTTTAGTTTTCTCTACTACTCTTCTTAGATATTTTATTCCAGCTGCCTTTACGCTACTATATTCTCTACTGTCTAAGGTCCAGGTTTCGCTGCCATTGAGGAGAGTAGGACAATAAACAGTATTGTATACTGCCATTTTGGTTTTGTTGACAATTTTTGCTTATCTACAAATGCCTTTCCTAGATGGTTATGTATTGCACTTGCCTTTTTTGATTCTCTGACTGATGTCTTCTCTTAGTTTTCCTCTGAGTTAATCATTACTCCTAGGTAAGTGTAGCTTTGACCTTGTTCTAAATTCTCCCTGCCCAATTTAAGATTTTGTGTTTTAGCTTCCCTCGTTACAAGCATTGTTTTGGTTTTCTTTGCATTTACCCTCATTCCTCTTTTATTTAGTTCATTGTTCATAATGTGATATTCGACTGAAGGTCACTTTCTGATTTTCCAAACAGAACTAAATCATCGGCAAATGAAAGCATTGATACATTTACTGGTTTGGGCTTCCACATACCTACATTCATTTTCTTCATTTTTGAGGATGCCTTTGTAATTGAATCCACATTCATTTTCTTCATTTTTGAGGATGCCTTTGTAATTGAATCCATAAATGTGATAAACAAAAGAGGACGTAGGACACAAGCCTTGTCTTACTCCTATATCAACGTCAAATTCTGCAGATATGTTTCCAGCTACCTTCACTGCACATGTTGGATTATTGTAAAAACTGTTAATGCCTTCTATTAAATTTTGCTCTACATTGTGTTCTTTCAATTTCAAGGAATGCCACAGTTCGTCCCTTCTCACAGTGTCAAATGCCTTTTCTAACTAAATCCACTCTGATGCTATTCAATCTGATCCTCTACTCTTTTCCTTAATCTCATTTCCAGTATCCTGGAACGTTAAGTAATGATATCTCTCTATAGTTTGAGCATTCCATAGTTGATCCTTTCTTATGTATTGGTTCTACCGTTCCCTTTTTCCAGTCGTCTGGCACCTGTTTGGGCTTCCATGCTTGTTGACATATTGCATGTAATAGTTTGTCTGCCTCTCTCCCTTGGTTTTTAATCATTTCTGGATAAACTTGATCTGCTCCTGGGGCTTTTCCTAATTTCACATTTGCCACTTTTCTTCTATTGTGCTATCATTCAGATCCACCTGTCTTTCACTGATAAATCTTTTTATCCTAGATTGGTATACCTGTTTTAGTACTGGTTTATTTAGTTTCTCTGTTTTGAATTTAGTAGCTTTCTTCTCTTTCCTTTTGTGTTTGTTTTCTTCAGTCAGTAATCTCATTTTGGCAATCACTTGGTGATGATCGCTAAATATTTCTGCTCCTCTGTTTACTCTTGCATCCAATGTACTGTAAAAAAAAGGAGCTGCTAACTATTATGTAGTCTATCATTGACTTTTCACACTTGTCTTCATTTACTCTTGTATATTTGTAGATATCTTTATAAGGAAGAAAGGTGTTGGCTATTTTCATGTTATTCTTTAGGCAAAAATCTATGAGGCTCTCTCCATTTGGAGAAGTTGTTGTCTCTCCTTCTTTACCTATTACTCCTGGTGTTTCTATATTATTGCCTACTCGAGCGTTTAAATCTCCTAAAACTAAAACCATTAGTTCCTGTTTGTGTTTAAGATTCTATGCAGCTATTTGTAAATCGTTTTCGAAGGTATCTTTTTCTTCTTTAGTGGCGTCTTCGTTTGGTCCATAAGCTATCAATAATGTAATTTCTCTTCCTTTTGGTTTAATATTTACCTCTAATAGCCGTGGGCTTATAAATTTCCAGCTGTCTAGTAGCTTTTCATGCCTTTTGTGGACTAGGAGACCTACTCCTGCTCTGTCTCTATCTTTGACATTTACTCCTGAGAAGATTAAAATATTATTTGGTCCTACATTTTCTATTCCTTGTTCTTTTTTCTTTGTTTCTGTAATAGCCAAAATGTCTACTTTGAAATTTTCCATTTCTTCAACTAATTCTAACTCTTTTTCATTTATTGCCCTCACGTTCCATGTTCCAAAAATCACAGTCCGTGTTCGTTTCCATTTTCGTCGTTGAAAGGTCAACCGGGTATAATATATTTATTTTTCTGCATCAATTAGGTTTCGGATAAGCAGGGGAGTAGCCCACTGTACCCTAGGTATACGGTGGGGCTGCCACCTTGATGTCCCCTACCTGGCCTTGTTATTTCCTGTCAGGGTTAACCCACTTAGCCTTTGGTCATTCAAGACCAGTCTGCAGGGCAGCAGGTTGTTATTTTCTGTCAGGATTAACTCCCTTAGCCTTTGGCCAGTCAAATCGACCTGCAAAGCATCAGGTTGTTTTCTGGGTTAATTCCTTAGCCTTTGGTCAGCCAAGACCGACCTTTAAGACAGCAGGAGACTCGTGGAGGGCGGGGTCATCTACTCCCCGTACAAGTGCTTACCTGTCCACTGCCCGAGCCGACGGGTTATTACAATATTATTTGTTTTACAATTTCTCTCTCTTCCTCCATTTGGAGGGATTTGCAGGGAGGGGAACCAGTCGTATGGCCTTCAGTTTCTAATAATCTGTGAGAATATGGATACATGCTTCATTAACATAAAACTGGCACGTTGGAGAATGTTCATAGTAAATCAGTTCCCGGACTCGGTAGTCCAGTGGCAATGTATCGGCCTCAGCCAAAAGGTAGTGGGTTCGAGCCCGCCGATGGTTGAAAAATTGTCTCGAGTTCTTTTGAGCAAAATCTCCCCGCCCCTTCCCAGTCCAGGTAGGTGGATCGATACCTAGTCCCATCGTAGACCGACGATAAAAAAGAGGTCCCGTGTGCAGATCACAACTCTATGTGCATGTAAGATCCCTTGGCTTTTTACAGGGCAATCTGGGCAAAATTTAAAAAATCCTACCAAAAACGCCAAGATCACCATAGTTGTGGATGTGGGTAAATCAAACAAATAGGAAGTAATTTAATGAAACGAGTCCTGTTCTACTAAGGCGAAAGATAATGCTTCGATCTTTCTGATTATGAGCTGAAAGTGTGTGTGTGTGTTATTGTGTGGGTGTATGTGTGTGTCTGTATGTGTGTTGTATTTGTGTGTATGTGTGTTATGTGTGTGTGTGTGTGTGAGAGAGAGAAAGGGAAAGAGGGAGAGAGAGAGAGAGAGAGAGAGAGAGAGAGAGAGAGAGAGAGAGAGAGAGAGAGAGAGAATGAGAGAGAGAATGAGAGACAGAGAGAGAGACAGAGAGAGAGAGAGAGAGAGAGAGAGAGAGAGAGAGAGAGAGAGAGAGAGAGAGAGAGAGAGAGAGAGAGAGAGTGAGAGAGAATGGAGAGAGAGAGAGAGACAGAGAGAGAGAGAGAGAGAGAGAGAGAGAGAGAGAGAGAAGAGAGAGAAGAGAGAGATGGAGGGAAGAGAGAGATGGAGGGAGAGAGAGAGAGAGAGAGAGAGAGAGAGAGAGAGAGAGAGAGAGAGAGAGAGAGAGAGAGAGAGAGAGAGAACAATAAACACGTCCGAGTATTATCTACAGTATTGGGATAGTCATACTTGCCTCTTTGTTTAACATGACAGCAGGACAATAATATTGTCCCAATAGTGTCAGCTTTATCAGCGTTTTCATAATAATAACTCATCGTTCAAAGAGTTGGCCTATCAACACTATCAACTTCATCAGTCGCAATTCACAGCTATTCATAAACCGAAGAGTTCCGACTCTTGTTTATTTATAATGATAACCACGGATAGGCTGCCAATGACTTCATCTGGTAGGCCTAAACTACGATCTCTTAACTGTCCTGACACTGACGGAGTATGTGAGAATTCTCAGAAGAATCAAACTGGAACAATAACTTTCGTCCAGGTACAGCTAATCTAGATCTAGATAATGATATTATTTTCCATAGTAGTATGTATTTTTCTCAGACGGCAATATGTCATGTGTGCTCTCGAAACTGTCTGTCTTCATACATTTAGTAATCTATCTAGATTCTAGATCTAGATCTAAAATCTATTAGATTTAATCTTAAAGCTAGATTCTAAACTATCTAGATCTAGATGTAGATCTAGATTCTAGATCTAATATAGATTTAGATCCAATATAAATCTAGATCTAGATTCTAGACATCTGATCTAGAATCTAGATCTAGATTCTAGAAAGATCTAGATCTAGATCTAGATCTAGAATCTTTTCTAGATCTGGAATTTAGATTAGATCTAATAGATCTAGATCTAGAATCTTTTCTAGATCTGGAATTTAGATTAGATCTAATAGATCTAGATCTAGAGTTAGGCTAGAGCTAGGTCTAGACTTTATCTAGATATATATAGATTTACCTAGTGATCTAGATCTAGTGTGTGCATGGGGAAGGGGGGGGGGGGTAAGAATAAGGGATGGTGATAGATTTTATATTAAGTAGTGTAACATCTACTCGGCTATTATTGCTATAATGTCGATACCAGTGACGTCAGTGTATAATACAGCTGGTCAGTTCTGTCTGGTGTGATAAGTTCTCTTTAAATTTCAATAAAAAATATATCTTTATTAAATATATAATAATTGCAATAAAAAAAAAGCTCTCATTTGAATAAAGATAACAATGTTTGTTCCATCATGATATCATCCATTAAGTAACTTTATCTAGAATCTAACAAAAATCTTGTGACGTTTTTTTGTCTTATAATATTATAGAGGTTGGTTGTTTTGATACATTTATAAAGGTCTAGTTACGCTGATGTGATGCTCCTGTAGAATTAATGTCGTTTGACTCGAAAGTGAATGTAACTAAAAACGAGTGGCTAGGTGTTTTTTTATTTTATGCCAAATAGTACATTTAATAACTAGATCTATACAACACTCCTTAAGATCTGATCCTAAAATGGTTGGCCAGAGAGGAATATCTCACCAAATTTTTAAAAATTGTAATGAAGTGAAAATATGAAGGGGTTCACGGGGGTCTCCCCTCCTCTCCCCTTGATTATGCAAGATCCCTATTAAAAACAAAGATGGGGGTTTCAGATGGGATTCCCCCTGAATAAAAGTCCTAAGATAGAATAGATACATTAATGATTTATCTAATACTCAATAAAATACTTGTTATATCTGATAGTTGACACTATTTGGCATAAAAGATTTTAACACCACCTGGCCATTTTTTAACGGAATGGATCGGGGGCGCGATCGTCGGGTACCGGAAGCGTAGTCATCGGGGGCCGCGCTGGCTTTCGCATGCGTATACCGCGCTGGCTTTCCTGTCATTCTTTTCAAAATCTTGAAAAACAATGGCAGCACGAAGTCTTCGCTTATATGATTCCTTTTCCACATGGAAAGATTTTCATGATGCTGTGGAATTACATCTAAACAGCACATACCAACCGATGACGAAAGCATCAAGCAAAAAGGTGGAAACCCACAACAAAAACGTTAAGGACTCTTATCCCCTGGAGATGGTATACTTTTACCAGTCATACCGATGTAGCCACAGGGGGACCTTCAAGCCCCGAGGAATGGGAGTGCGAGAAACAAAGTGAGTTTTCCTTTCTTTTCATTGAGTTGTGAATCTAGTATATGTCTTCTAGATCTTGTACATCAGGCGAGGCGCATGTTTTCAACAATGAGCTAGAGATTCTTCCACTTCCCTCCGGCCAGTACTTACTAGATCTAGAATCTAGTCTAGTGTAGCTCTAATCTAGATCTAGTAGATTTGATTCAGAATTGAAGACTAATGTGTGGCCTTGTGCTTCATTATTTATAATAAAATAATATATAGATCTAGATCCAGCTTCATTACATATTTCAAATTTAACTGAATTGCTATTACTGTTGCAGAGCGCATAGAGTAGAGCATGGCTTTCATTTTGTTGTGGTAGTTGGTAGTGCGCTATCTGAGGGTTATCTATTGTTATTGTTGTTATTTGTATGAATTACCATGATCTCTTGTAATAACTGACATTGTAACAGTTGTAGAATACATTTAGCATGAGTTCATTGGGGAGGACTTACGAAGTCCTTATGAAAAAATTCAAGTCAAAATAAAAAATTTCTAAAAACGGTCAAGACCTCAGCATTGAGCTGCAGCTAATGGAAGTACGCTTGCCATACTCACCTGAAGACTGACTAAGGGATATATAATAAATTTAAAAAACGGTCAAGGCCTAATTAATGGTAATTGAAAAGAGATGATCGATTAAGATTGACACTTTTATTCAAAGAGAGGTAATTTTAAAAAATTTGACCACGTCTTCGGAAATCCTTCCCTTCATTGTTGTGCTATATGAGTGCAATCTATTATTGCTGTAATATTTTATCATAATTGTAACATGTGATACAGGACCTACAATTGTATTTCAAAACTTTCGTGAAGAATATTCAAAGCTGTGTGTAGTATAATATGAGTAATTGTTAATTTTGACATCTATATATAATATATCAGGCTAAATATTGAGGTCTTTTTTCTCTCTAAAGGTCATGTAGAGAAGGCTGTTCCGCCAAGATCCAGGCAAGCTTGGACAAGAAAGACAAGTCCAAGATCGTTGTAACCATCATGGATGAGAGGCACAACCATGACATTGGTGAGTGTTCAATTTACTCTTTCCATTTTTCTACCCCTGTCGAGTGGTTGTCGTGGCATATGTCGTTATTGAGATAAAGAGTTTACTGTGACAATATCCATCACTTCCTATAGCCAGGTACTAGGTAATCCAAACCGCCCGTAAACCCAGCGCGCTGGCAGCGAGGCACGCGATATCGCTATTTTCAACGTAAGTCCTCCCTCTCCTCTATGCATTGTAGTACCGTAACATAAACACACACCAGTGGATAGTTCCATTCAAGCCCTTTCCAACCATGTATAACGCAATAGGGTTGATTGAAGACAGTGTGCTAATTGAGTCAGTACTAACTAAACTCCTCTTCACAGGCGACTGAGCCAGCCTCAAGGCACTATTTGCCACACGCTTTTTCCTTTCTCCTGTTTCTCTCACATCGCGGTAGGTCTATTAATAGAACTCATTTCTAATTGGTTGATCTGAATAGAGGAGAAACTGGCCTTTCCATTGATATTTTGGGTCAATTGTGTTATCACGGGAAGGAATTTCATTCCAAAGGTTTCAATCAACTGGCAGAGTCCCTTTGCTTCATTTCTATATTTAACCATGTACATCGTTAGAAAGGGAATTAAATCAACTGTGACATAGTCAAATTTTATTGAAATTGGGCTATTTGACCTCCCGCAATCGAAGTTTGTTAACACCCATATAAAACACTACCGCATACTAAACCATAAATATTTATACTTGTATGAATTGTGTTTTCATATTAAAGTTTTTTTTAATGAATTATATTTTGATATTCCAGGGGAACATGTTTACAAAAGGTATCCCAAAAACCGGTGTCTTCAGGGGGAGGAGAAAGAACAAGCAGCTAAGTTGTGTGCCTTGAATGTGCCGAACAAGGACATGCGTAAAGGAATTAGAGTTCTTGACAGGGAAAAGTGTGACATTGCAAGATGTGCACAATGTCAAGAGGACATACAGGAGGAAGGTATGCTACTCTTCTTTCCTTTTCTATCAAACTAAAACTGTAATGCTATTTATGGTGAAATCAACTATTTTTCCTTAAGAAAACATCATCATTAATATTAACCTGTCGCCTAAGTTGCTATTTTACTGGATTCCTACGATTTGTGCATAAACGGCCCCAGTGACTTTCATATACCAAAAACCCCTCTGCCTGCAGTGGGTGCATGACCGACCCAGGGACATTCATATATACAGTAGAAATACTTTAAAACCGAAATTTTGGGGACCCTCTAAACCATTTTGGTTTAAAGCAAGTTCCCTTTTTTTGCGATGTTTTAAAGGGGGTAACCATATTTGGATTGGGTTGTTTCCCTTTGTTAATGTTGATGGATAAAGAGGCCCTCTTGGTGACCATAATATTAATAATGTAATTGTTTTGATTGTTGGTTTGTTGGGTTTTTTTTTTTGGGGGGGGGGGTTGTTTTATTTTTATTTTTCCCATTCATACTCTCATTCACGCTTAATACAAATACAGTGCTTTCTTGATAAATGAATGATGCACAGCAACTAAGTGAATGGAAATGAAACGCATAAATGCTAAACTGTACACACCCCTATCCCCGTGTTGAAAAGGCCTAAAACAAAGCAGACACACATGCGCGCGAACACACATACCAACGAGCACACACTTAAACGGCGTACCAATGCGAAGCTATCTACACCACATTGAGGCTTTAACACGTGCTTGCAACCCTACACACATTACCACGATTTGACCGTACCGTTGATTGATTAAGCTACTTACTTACCGTACTTTGTGCTCAGAATAGTAAGTCTTCTTTCTTCTCATTACAGGAAAAGAGACGCTCTGCGATGGTGACCGCCTGAACGATGCCCAGATGTTGTACAAGAAAGTAGAAATGAGAAAGCGGACAGATCCTGGGATGGCCACTGATATTGGCGTCAACGACAGCGGGAGTTGCAGTATTTTTTTATGCAGACATCAGTAATGAAAGAAAGTTTAAAAAAAATTTCCTGAGCATATATTGATGGATGCTACATATTGTCTGAATGACCGGGCATGCCCTTAATTTCATTTCTTGTTGTTGATGGCCTCAATAGGTCCCAACTGGTTGCCTATGCAGTTGTGGCAAATGAGACATCATACATGTATGATAAAATTTTATCCATTTTTAAAAATTTAAATCCAAACCATGTTTCCATCAAGACCTTCATGGTGGATAAAGATTTTACTGCCATTAATTCTTTGGAACATCATTTTCCACATTCTTTTTGTGAATTGTGCTTGTTTCATGTCAAGAAAACGTTCAAGAAGAAAATTTTTCAATGTCAAAGAATGTCCAGATTGATATGATGGAGTGTATATGGGTCAATTTCACCCAGGGATCAGGGGAGGGTAAAATATGTCGTCAGGGAAAGGGTTAATTTCTCATGCTACGTATATCAAATGTTCATGTTAATTCTTTTACACTTACATGCTATGTATATATATATATATATATATATATATATAATGTTCATATTTCTCTTACATGCTATGTAAATAAACTTTTCGTCTTAATTATCTTTCATTTTTTTGCTTTCTGTTTTTATTTTGCATGGCTTAGCACCCATAGTTTGAAAGTGGTACAAATGTATTAGTGTATATATATAATATATATATTTATATCTATACACGGTATTTATATGTATGTGTATATAAGTATAATTATTGTTGGGATACTCATATTATATTATTATCTGCTCGCTCTCCTGTCCAACCATCTATTTCTGTCTCTCCCTCCCCTCTATCTATCATATCCCACTCTTTTTTCTTTTTTTATCTGTCGGCCTGAAACGCCTAAGGCCGGAAATATAGTACGTCCGTCCAACTGTTTTATCCCTTAATATTTCTCTATTGGAAAAGTGCTGTTTCAAACAATCATAATTTTCAACTAACACACATTTCAGTACTAGTACTACACAACACGCATTCACGATCAAGCCAATGATAGAGAGAACGGAAGGGTGAGAGAAAGAAAGTAAATGTGAATACGGAAGGTTACAAGAGGGTGCGATAGAAAGACAGAGAACTGTGTGTGTGCTCTGAATAATATTGCTCTGTAGTACTAGTAGTAGTACGGTCAAGTCGAAGCACACACGAGAACAGGTTGCACGGTTATAATTATATAAATTATACATGTACAACCCAAATACCATAAACTCACTTTCAGTTTCATGAGATCGTCGATGTGATCTGGCTGATTCATACATTACACTACTATTGTAGCAAACGGTAATAGGCCTACTATATTAGTTTATTACTATTAGTATATTACTGTTGTGTTGACCTTGACTTGACACAGTCTAGCAATAATATAATAATTGTGCAGTACATGTACTACAATTCTACGCATTTGATATTGTGATACAATGTACAAACAATCGACATAGAGATCAAAATGTCTGTCACTCTCACTCACAAGAAAATGTGAATACGGAATGTTACAAGAGGGAGTGAGCTTGAGATAGAGAGAACGGAAGGGTGAGAGAGAGAGAGAGAGAGAGAGAGAGAGAGAGAGAGAGAGAGAGAGAGAGAGAGAGAGAGAGAGAGAGAGAGAGAGAGAGAGAGAGAGAGAGAGAGAGAGAGAGAGAGAGAGAGAGAGAGAGAGAGAGAGAGAGAGAGAGAGAGAGAAGATGAGAGAGAGAGAAGAGAGAGAGAGAGGAGAACGGGAGGGTGAAGTGAAATAGAAAGGAGAGAGAGAGGAGGGACAAAGGAGGGTGAGAGAGAGGAAGAACGGAAGTGTGAAATAGACAAGAGGAGGGTTAGAGAGAGAGGGAGAACGGAAGTGTGAAATAGACAAGAGGAGGGTGAGAGAGAGGGAGAACGGAAGGGTGAAATATAGACAAGAGGAGGATGAGAGAGAGGGGAGAACGGAAGTGTGAAATAGACAAGAGGAGGGAGAACGGAAGGGTGAAATAGACAAGAGGAGGTGAAATAGACAAGGAGAACGGAAGGGTGAAATAGACAAGAGAGGAGGGTGAGGGAGAACGGAAGGGTGAAATAGACAAGAGGAGGGTGAGGGAGAACGGAAGGTGAAATAGACAAGAGGAGGGTGAGAGGGAGAAGGGAGAAAGGGTGAAATAGACAAGAGGAGGGTGAGGGAGACGGAAGGGTGAAATAGACAAGAGGAGGGAGGGAGAACGGAAGGGTGAAATAGACAAGAGGAGGGTGAGGGAGAACGGAAGGGTGAAATAGACAAGAGGAGGGTGAGGGAGAACGGAAGGGTGAAATAGACAAGAGGAGGGTGAGGGAGAACGGAAGGGTGAAATAGACAAGAGGAGGGTGAGGGAGAACGGAAGGGTGAAATAGACAAGAGGAGGGGGAACGGAAGAACGGAAGGGTGAAATAGACAAGAGGAGGTGAGGGAGAACGGAAGGGTGAAATAGACAAGAGGAGGGTGAGGGAGAACGGAAGGGTGAAATAGACAAAGAGGGTGAGGGAGAACGGAAGGGTGAAATAGACAAGAGGAGGGTGAGGGAGAACGGAAGGGTGAAATAGACAAGAGGAGGATGAATGTGCCAAATATAATACAAATCTTTCTGTAAATGGTGGAGGAGATAGATCTAGAATTTTAGTGTGGAAAAACTGACATTCGAGAAAAATGAGGAAAAAATCAATAGAAAATAACACAAAACAAAGCTTAAGACGGATTTTCCTTGTTGTAGCAGCCCCTGAACTATTTCGACAGTCTTTGGCATTGTTACTTATGTAAATAGGATTATAAAGCTAGGTTTAGATATGCACTGTTGTGAAACAAACGTCAAAATGACAATTTTTTTGTTTATAGTCATATGGTTTTGTGAGCTGCACATGGGACCTCCTTTTTTATCGTTTGTCTCTGATGGAACTAAGTGTCTGTTCACCTACCAGGACCAGGGGGGGGGGGGTGAAATAGACAAGAGTGGAGAACGGGAAAAATCGAAATAGACAAGAGTCGGCGGGGCTCGAACCTATTATCTTTTGGTTGAGAGGCCAACACCTTGACTCTGGACTGCCGAGTCCCCTTGTGACCTAGTGCGTTGTCATACAGGGAGATGAGATTTTCCTGATCTTAGACAAGAGGAGGAGGTATCAAAGGGGCATTATGATTTAGACCCATGGAAGTGTCCGCAGGATCCAAGGAAGAGCCGGAAATACACGGATTTTGAAATAGACAAGAGGAGGGTGAGGGAGAACGGAAGGGTGAAATAGACAAGAGGAGGGTGAGGGAGAACGGAAGGGTGAAATAGACAAGAGTGAGGGAGAACGGAAGGGTGAAATAGACAAGAGGAGGGTGAACGGAAGGGTGAAATAGACAAGAGGAGGAGAACGGAAGGGTGAAATAGACAAGAGGAGGATGCAAGAGAAAGTAAATGTGAATACGAAATGTTACAAGAGGGAGGGAGCTTGAGATAGAGAGAACGGAAGGGTGAGAGAGAGAAAGTAAATGTGAATACGGAATGTTACAAGAGTGAGGGAGCTTGAGATAGAGAGAACGGAAGGGTGAGAGAGAGAAAGTAAATGTGAATACGGAATGTTACAAGAGTGAGGGAGCTTGAGATAGAGAGAACGGAAGGGTGAGAGAGAGAAAGTAAATGTGAATACGGAATGTTATAAGAGTGAGGGAGCTTGAGATAGAGAGAACGGAAGGGTGAGAGAGAGAAAGTAAATGTGAATACGGAATGTTACAAGAGGGAGGGAGCTTGAGATAGAGAGAACGGAAGGGTGAGAGAGAGAAAGTAAATGTGAATACGGAATGTTACAAGAGGGAGGGAGCTTGAGATAGAGAGAACGGAAGGGTGAGAGAGAGAAAGTAAATGTGAATACGGAATGTTACAAGAGGGTGCGATACAAAGACAGAGAACTGTGTGTGTGTGTGTGTGGGACTATTGAAATGGAGAGAGAGAGTGGAGAGAGAGAGAGAGAGAGAGAGAGAGAGAGAGAGAGAGAGAGAGAGAGAGAGAGAGAGAGAGAGAGAGAGAGAGAGAGAGAGAGAGAGAGAGAGAGAGAGAGAGAGAGGGAGGACGCGAGAGAGATTGAAAGTAGCAAGATAGAGAGAAGTGAGCGTGTTATTGTATCACAGACACACCTCTTTTTAGTTTTATTCTAGCAACAAAAGACACGACAATGTATAAGTAGTCTACACTTTACGTGCTCTTTTGTGTGTTTGTGTGTGTGTGTGTGTGTGTGTGTGTGTGTGTGCAACTGATTGGATAATCTATTTCAAACAGCTTTGACCATCATTTCTGTCCTCATCATCATTTCTTTTCTATTGAAATGTTTCTCACTCCCCAAACATCTTTTTGGTTTTTTTAATCACAGAAATACACTTTAATTGTCGCAACCTAAATTCCCTATTTTGCACTTGCTCTTGCTTGTTATTGTCAGTAATACGAAACTAATACATGTAGTAATGGTGAAGTATAAGTCTTGGGATCTGTGGAAAGGAGTAGCTATGGGGATACAACAGGGAAGTATCAATGGAAAGAGAGTTCAAATCACGATACAAATACAAGCCGTGAGTACTGACATAAAGTTTACATTCATCCAGCGCTCAGTACTCGCTCTGCAAGTTATCCCACGCACAGCGCTCGACGCCTACCACCACCAATCAGCGCGGTGGGGAAGGAAAATCTTCCGCTTAGCGCTAGCGCTGCCCGGACGTGTTTACATGCGTTCAGCGCCCAGCGCTCGCCGGAAGATTTTACTTCCGTTCAGCGTTCGTCGCTTCCCCCATCAGCGGCCTTTTTTAAAGTTAATTCACTTCTGGGTCAAACGGGACATCACTTCTTAATGAGTGCCAACTAAACTATCAAATTTTATACAGAAAAGTATTTTATTGAGATTATTAAAATGCATGCTATTCTATCTTAGGACATTTATTCAGTCCCTCCCCCCCCCCCCTTTCCTTTTTTTTCCTTCCTTCTTTTTTCTTTTAAAACTGGATTTTCACGTAATCAGGTGTCTCATCAATCAAAATGCACCATTTAGAATACAAATTGGTCGTATTTATAAATTACTTGCAAGATGGACTACTTTTTGACTATCTTCCAATGCCATGGATGATTTATTGACAGGATTTTTTCATTCAACGAGTGGC
Organism: Doris montereyensis; assembly: GCA_037039925.1. NCBI lineage: Eukaryota > Metazoa > Mollusca > Gastropoda > Nudibranchia > Dorididae > Doris > Doris montereyensis. Next base: position 529,769 of record JAXRKP010000034.1, on the reverse strand, counting down.
AGGTCTGCATCTAAATAGTATTGCATATCGGGAGCCATCGTTGAGAGAGAGAGACAGAGGGGGGGGGGCATACTCGAAGAGAACATAAAGGGAATACTGTTGCTGTGTAGTAAAATGTTTTGGAGGGAAGTATGGTGACTGCAGAGTAAAGAGCCATGGAAGAAAGTGAGTAAGAAAACATGAAATATATGATGTAAATTAATGACTGCGATAAAAGAGGATGGAGAATGTTTGGTAAGAAGAGGTGGATTTGAATGTAAAGAAATGAAGATAAACCAAAAAGGAGAGATGATACACTGGTTTTCGGCTATTCTTGGGTTGTTTTTTTTTTAATCGTTTTGTGTGTGTGTGTGTGGTTATTTGGCTAGAGCCTATCAGAGGAAACACTTTTTAATAACTGCTATGGTATCTGAAGCTTGCACAACTTGCGCATGGCACCTGTGAAATTTTCACTCATGTTTTATAGAATCAGAGGATGAGAAGTCTGCAAGACTATAATAGATTGATATACCTTTGAAAAATAAACCCATAGATATATAATATAGGTAGTTCCCATACATAACTCGGAATTCCAAACCTGCCAGTCCAGCAATGTAGTGCTACAGGACTCTGATGATACATATATCTCTTGAAATTTGATTCTTAAAAGTTGGCGTATCTGATGACATTGAGGTTTTTTTCTATATTGCGGCCCTTTTCCCTATATTTCTTGTACATGTATGTATTTAAATTGAATGCTCTTAGTTTTATGTAATTTATTTTTAAGTTTTTAAGGGGGCGTTTAAGTTCAGGTGTTTTTCTTCAGAGCTTGTAGCTTGTCCCCATCCATGGTTTTTCATCTTGGGATGCGCAGGCATTTCTTATATCTTTGTGTGCCTTTTTCCTGGTATGAGTGTGCTCACACGCGCACAGCAATAGAGGAAGCATTGTACAGCAATGGTTGAAGTAAGGGCTGGGATCCGACTATGGAACTCCTTTCAGCACCTCACCCCTGTTTCAGAGCTCCTGTATATATATATATGCATTATTGTACCACCTCTTAATAGTATTAAAATGCCGATGTCAATACACTAAAGTTATTTATGGGCAAGTCATAAAGTGATTTTACCTGTCATCATCAATGTGAGTCGTGAGTTGACAGTTATTATAAAGCTCTACATTTATTAACTATCAGGGGCGGATACATACAGGACGGTATTCTCCCTGGCAGATCAACAATTTTCATATGTTATAGAATGAAATTAATCTAAGATTTATTGAAGGTGCTGGAAACTTACGGTGCCAGTTTTCGGTAATAATTAGATAAGGCCCATAAGCCGTATTGAGATTTGATCCTACATGGCATTATCCTGCCACATCAGGAAGTTTTTATTTAAGCGAGTGATGAGAGTGAATCTATCTTTAGATGGGGACATTTTACATTTGTGTGGTCCTCGTCTAAACTTCATAAACTAACGTACTGCTATGCCAAGGAAGAACCCAATGAAGGTTAAAGCACAAGCTGAAAAACAGACAGGGTTGGGACAGTGTCCCTAGGTTGGCGCATTGGCAGGCGTAAATGAAAACTGGCAAAATTTACGTGTTTTATTGGTTTGTCTTATAATTTTAAGCCACATCTTTTAGCATAAGGCATGTGTAACATTTTTTTAAATAACATTGAATTACATTATAGTGATATCAATTAAAATTATCAGTTTTTCAAGTTGTATTTTAAACTTTTTGAAATTCCAAAATTCAGATTTTAAAAACAGACATGATTTACTTTTACCTGCCAGCTTAATGCCTCGTTCAGCTGCAAGCCGATAATGTTGCACATGTACTTTAATAACAAACAGATTACGGCACTGAGATGGTATTACTGTTTGTCTTTTATTTCAATTTCTTCCTAGATAAATAAACTTATATTATAATAATTTATAGATCTGTGTGCTCATAGTGATTATTTTGCATTTAATTACTGTGATTTCTGTATTTATTATTTTAATGATGAATGAGGTAGATTTTCCTTTTAAGAAATAACTTCAAAAGTTTGAAGAGTGAGGATAAACTACAAACAGAACATTTAGGATCTTATCAACGAAAATTCCTGTGTTTTCGGCTTTCAATAGAAAAGGGAATAAATACTTCAACCGTGAACGTATGATACTGTCAAATGGTTGACTATTAGTAGTGTAGAAAAACCCTGCTTGTCTTGCTTCTATTGTTTATTATTTGAAGGCTATAACATTTGGTCGATACGCAGACGTGAAAAATTTGAAAGGAATGGTTAATAAGCATCAATGTGGTCATGTGCTCAATGCTGTCACATATATGACAAAGCAATAAAAACGTATTACACTATGACACAGGATCGACTAAATGCCTTGATTGTTATATCAGTTCATGAGGGTCTAATAAGGAGTGTATACATGAAATTTATACATGAATACTTCAAACCAAGGGGTCATCAATCGATTTGTATCATTGAAGATCAAAATAGCTCAATTCCTCTAAAAGGCCAATATCACATATTTAGGGCATTTAAAAAATGTGAGCCTCATCAACAATGGAAGTGAGTTCCAAACAACGGGTTCCATTTTCGAAAAATATCTATCACCAATTCTTTTCAGTTTTGTTTTAAAAACTTTCAACAGACTTGAGTCAACAGATCTGAGATGTCTAGAAGGGACATAAGTAGAAGTAGTGATTCATTTTCTGTTAGGTGGGGAAGAAGACTTTAGCGCATTAAAACACAGGAGGGCAGTCTTATTATATACAGATATATTCAATTCTGGCCCTGACTGGCAGCCAGTGAAGGGTTCTCAACATATCAATAGTGTAAGTGAAATCAAAATGAATATTGCTGAAGATCAGCCTGGCCTTTCTGTTTTGAACTCGTCAAAGTTTATCTACCATTACACAAGGGAGGCCCATGTGCAATGAGTTGCAGTAACATAATCTAACCTTGATAACACTAGGGCAGAAATACAACTTGTGAAAAAATTTAATTGTTTATATATATTATTATAGTTGAGATTTTTTGCTGTTTGAAGCATGGATCATCAGTCGTATTTCATTATATGTTTCGGTGTCTCTCCATTTGTCAAAATAGGCATGAAAACGTCTTCTTTTATCCTATGCTGATGCACATGAAGGCTATGAATAAAAAAAGCTCATCACAAGTTCAACGGGTTTCATGCCCCATCACTTGACAGAGATCCGACGCCTGACATTTCACTCCCAGGACAGTTTGGGGCAAGACTTTCTCCAGGGGCAGCTTGCTACCGTCCAAGGCCTGAGAATGAGCCTTTCCTCCCGGAAGTACCCCTCAGCCACTTCCCAAAAAACCAGCAAAATGCCAGGCCACAAGGTATGCTCCCGTCTTTGATGATCAAGTCGGCACAATGTGAAAGCCCCTGTTCCTGTAATCACCCATCAACACCTAAAGACTACGGCAGTGAAAACGTTATTCCAACACAGTTTCCACAACCCTGTCCCCCACTGTGCATTCCACCCGTGATAGACAATAATCCATCTGGCGCTAGTATGTCTGATATTGAGTTGGCCATGAACGATGAAGAAGGACAAAATATGACAATGCGTGAGGCTACCAGTTGCCTGTCTGGCCACTGTAGCGGGTAGATGCTTCAATATTGCTTCACCCGTTGACAACACAAAGCAACCTTCATTTCCCATCCCTCCCAGGATGCTCCATGTGGAGTGGTGTCATGATGACTTTTGTGACCGCGGCCAACCAGTGCATGTGGCACTATTGTGTGCTGAAATATCCTCATTATGTTA
>JAXRKP010000034.1:510989-520989 GCA_037039925.1 Doris montereyensis | reverse complement strand
AGTTGATTCTCCTTTGATTTTTGTAATCTCCCGAGTCTCCCCCCCCCCCCCCCCTCCCGTAAAATTAAAGACGTGATATTCACAATCAATCAGTTTAATGTCTTTATGTGAGAGAATTTTTTTTATTTTGTCTGTTTTGCATGGAGGTACGGTCTAGAATTTAAGAAAGTAAAGTTCTTTCAGGGGCACACAACCTGAGCTTAAATCCCAGTTTCTATAGAATGAAATGAAGCCAGTGATGATGTATCGCATTGTGGACGGCATGCTGTTCTATCACAGGTTTGAAGCCTTCTCCCTGGCTGATATTGAATGGGTACAATGTCTAGACCTTTATCAACAGATGTATGAGAAGTATTCTGAAAATCAAATGGCAAGACAAGGTAAGACTTGGGGACCTTTGGGCAAGAAAAGGACAAAAACTAACGGTGACGAAAAGAAGACACTTTAAGAAAATGAAGTAGCAACATCATCAGACAAGCATTGCAAAGGAACCCACAAGGAACGCAAGGCAAGGGTAGGCCACGGGGGACAGGGAAAAGAAGAGTTGACAGAGACATACCAGAGATGGGACACACATTGAGTGAGTTTGGAAGGGTAGCTCAAGTCAGAGGAAGATGGAATAGAAGCTTGTATATGGCCTATATCCTGCGAGGGATTCAAAGGGTCAATGATGATGAGAATGGGCATGTGTGTCAAGTGTCTTCCACAACAAGCATAACATTGAACTTAGAATTTCAGGCTTTACGACCAGGACACTCATGCTTCCAAGTCTGATAGCCCTACCATTGTTCAAAGTCTGATAGCCCTACCATTATTCCAAATCTCATAGCCCTACCATTATTCCGAGTCTGATAGCCCTACCATTATTCCTAGTCTGACAGCCCTACCATTGTTTCAAATCTGATAGCCCTACCATTATTCCAAATCTCATAGCCCTACCATTATTCCGAGTCTGATAGCCCTACCATTATTCCTAGTCTGACAGCCCTACCATTGTTTCAAATCTGATAGCCCTACCATTGTTCCAAGTCTGATAGCCCTACCATTGTTCCAAGTCTGATAGCCCTACCATTATTCCTAGTCTGATAACCCTACCATTATTCCAAGTCTGACAGCCCTACCATTATTCCAAGTCTGATAGCCTTACCATTGTTCCAAATCTGATAGCCCTACCATTATTCCAAGTCTGATAGCCCTATCATTGTTCCAAATCTGATAGCCCTACCATTATTCCAAGTCTGATAGCCCTACCATTACTCCAAGTCTGATAGCCCTACCATTGTTTCAAGTTTGATAGCCCTATCATTGTTCCATTTCTGATAGCCCTACCATTATTCCAAGTCTGATAGCCCTACCATTATTCCAAGTCTGATAGCCCTACCATTGTTCCAAATCTGATAGCCCTACCATTGTTCCAAGTCTGATAGCCCTACCATTGTTCAAAGTCTGATAGCCCTACCATTATTCCAAATCTCATAGCCCTACCATTATTTCGAGTCTGACAGCCCTACCATTATTCCAAGTCTGATAGCCTTACCATTGTTCCAAATCTGATAGCCCTACCATTATTCCAAGTCTGATAGCCCTATCATTGTTCCAAATCTGATAGCCCTACCATTATTCCAAGTCTGATAGCCCTACCATTACTCCAAGTCTGATAGCCCTACCATTGTTTCAAGTTTGATAGCCCTTCATTGTTCCATTTCTGATAGCCCTACCATTATTCCAAGTCTGATAGCCCTACCATTATTCCAAGTCTGATAGCCCTACCATTGTTCCAAATCTGATAGCCCTACCATTGTTCCAAGTCTGATAGCCCTACCATTGTTCCAAGTCTGATAGCCCTACCATTATTCCTAGTCTGATAACCCTACCATTATTCCAAGTCTGACAGCCCTACCATTATTCCAAGTCTGATAGCCTTAACATTGTTCCAAATCTGATAGCCCTACCATTATTCCAAGTCTGATAGCCCTATCATTGTTCCAAATCTGATAGCCCTACCATTATTCCAAGTCTGATAGCCCTACCATTACTCCAAGTCTGATAGCCCTACCATTGTTCCAAGTTTGATAGCCCTACCATTGTTCCAAGTTTGATAGCCCTATCATTGTTCCATTTCTGATAGCCCTACCATTATTCCAAGTCTGATAGCCCTACCATTATTCCAAGTCTGATAGCCCTACCATTGTTCCAAATCTGATAGCCCTACCATTATTCCAAGTCTGATAGCTCTACCATTGTTAGTCTACCGCTGCCCAAATCACAGATTGTATGACAGATTTCTATAATGACCCTCTAGTACATTTAAATACAAGCAGAAGAGGGTTCTTGTAGGTTTATAAGACTTGCACTTCCAGTCTTGGAAAAGAATTAGAAAATATAGGATACATTTTCTATGGGTACACTTTTGAGAATGTTCACCGGTTTTAATGGTGCTTTATGGGTGAGTTTCAGTTTAAAATTTCTTTCTGTTTTGCCTGTATCATTTACTTTAACTCAGAAAAGATAAGACAGAGAGAGGAGAGACAGATAGACGGCAGAAAAGGACATTGACACAAACAGACAGAGGTGGTTATTCATAAGGGTGGAGGAAAGAAGATACATTGTTCTATTCAATTGCAACATTTTCTCTTCTCCTCCTCCCTAACTATACAAAGTCTGGCCACCCCAAGCCAAGAATTGTAGAACCAGTGTCCCCACCCATGAGTCCAGACCAGGTTCCTGGGATGGAAAAGCAGCCATTTGAAGCCATACCTCTTATCTCCATGAAAAGGTAAAAAAGTATTTTGACTCTCAATTATGAGATCAGTGTTCTTAAGGATACTTTTTATGTGATGAAAGAATTTTTCTTCTTCTTCATTATCAACCTCTCTGCCAATGGATCAGATCAAAAGACAGATTGTCCCCCGATTCCCAACCTTTGAAAGATCAATACAAAGGCTTTTAAATCAAATGATGATACTTTGGACTTTTGAATAAAATAATTGGGATTTTCTTTTTGTAGTGATCCCGTTGTACCCCTATTGATTTCCAGAGGTGTTAAAATCTAAATCACGGTACCTTTTAATCTATGAATGCACTGATTACAGGGCAGTCCGGGTAAAATTTAAAACTCCTACCATAAACCCTGAGATCATCTTGGGGAAGGAGGGGGAGGGGTGCCTCCTGAAGTTTTTTTTTGTTTTTTTGCATTCGATTTAGGGTTTTTGATTTTATAAATATTTTGGATAGTTTTTTTAATGAATTTTTAAAAATAGCATATATCGTTTTCACGCAAAAATGGCATTTTTATTACAAAGATAAAATTTTCTAGAAAATTTCACAAAATATAAAAAAACACTCAATGTCATTCTATTAACATTGATAAGAGGAGCCTGTGTGCAAAATATTATACAAACCCGACCTGGTCTCAGAGGAACTTTCACTGTGTTTTCAAGAACACTATTCAATACTCTCCACCCATATACTGTACACTCTCCACCCATATACTGATTGAGACACATTTGATTGACAACCTTGCAGGTATATTAAGACATTTGTATACACTTCATTTACCTATATCACTTGTATACATACACACTAATACACAGGCATATGTCCATCATAAATTTGAACTGAAATGATACATATGGGTCCAGATCTGTCATACATTCAAGCATTGGAATGGTATCAAAGAAGAAAATGCATTGTTACTTGAGACAAAAGCTAGAATGATTGAGAATAAAGTGAAGACGTCTGTACAAGTTTGTAGAAAATGATAGTCATACCACCCCTCCCCCTCCCAAATCTAAAAAGTTAACATGTCGACAATGGTACTTGAATACAGCATGATGTTTGCCCTGGTTCCATTACTCCTGTTGTAAGCGAGTTCCACTACTGGTATCAAGATCAGAGACTCGATAGGGATAGTCCAGAGGCAAGGTGTCAGCCTCTCAACCAAAAGGTAATGGGTTGGAGCCCCGTCAAGTTTTTTCTAACAAAATCTACCCCACTGGTCCAGGTAGGTTGATTGACACCTATTCCCATCGGAGACGGACGATAAAAAGGAGGTCCTGTGTGCAGATCACAACACTCTGTGCACGTTAAAGATCCCTTGGCTATTTACAGGGCAGCCCAGGCAAAATTTAAAATCTTACCAAAAAACCCTGAGATCACTTTAGTTGTGGATGGTAGGTAAATCAAATAAAATCAAAAGTATGAAGATTTTTCGCTCTCGCTATGTGGCAATATCACAGCTTACACTTACATTACACTGTGAAAACATAAATCCCTCTTCCCCATCCACGCCCTAATCTCAATAATAACTTTTTTTTTTAAAGAACAAACAAAGAAAGCGCATGTTGATGAAATGCGTTTACATACAAAAAATCCTCTCTCAGGATTTTTCTTATTCATTCTGGTTTACTACTTTTTCAGATCCGAGTCCAGACCTGCAGTCACGTCTCATTGCCTTCCACAAGCCCGTGTTTTCTTGTGTGGTAACTGCACCCTGGATTTTGTTCGCTGCTTGTTTGGGAACCTGATCACCGTATCGGCAGATTCTCAGGCCTTCACTTTCCAAATCTCCATGGAAAAATTGTTCAACGGAAGCGTGCGGATCGACAACTCGAAAGCGTTCAGCTACATGATGGAAGACTCCACCAACTCTAGCATCAACGTGGAGGTCATCGCTGTCCTCAACGATGATTTCTTTCTCAATCTTTGCTCGTGGATGTTTACTCCAAGATCTGTTTTTATCGTGACATTTGACACCAAGAAGTTGTCTCTTTCTAACGACGCTGAGATGGCAAGGCTCTCCGCCCTTGCAAACACCATACTATCCCACGTTCCTGTAAACTCTGAAAATTTGCAATTATTTGGCATGAGACGGCCAGGTGATGACGCGACTCTGGAAGAGGTCCAGACATTGTTTTATACCTCTCTCGCTGCATCTCTCCCAGAACCAAAAATAATTTCTCCGTCCGCTACAGACACAAACGCCATCAATGGCGTACAACAGGATCTCTTCAATCTACTTACCCAGATTTCAGAAAACGGAACAGTTCTTTCTATTACTACCAATGTGATTGACCATCTCATCATCAACCCAAACTTAATCGTTAGTAAACAGGAGTTGTATCACTCTCTTCCAGAATGGATTACTACATCACCAGATGTAAATGATTTATTCAAGTGCATGGTAGACGATCTGCAAGCCACAGGAAATCTTATAAGAGTTGGTAAGTGTGGTTGCTTCAGGGATGTTTCCAGTCATTTGTCTTCTGTTATTTTGACTGTAAGTACAGTAGTAACGGTCTAATAATACACTCCTTGGGAGATTGAACAATCTGCTGGTAGGCAGACTGTGATAGTAAGTGGACATCAAAGGTTAACACATAATAGAAGGCTATGACCATGCTTAAATCTAATTTTGACTCAACCTGTCAATCATGCAATAAACGTCTATCAGTTTGACGATGGACAGGTCAGCCTTGCAGTGGGCGGAACTTAATGTAGCCAGTGGCCATCCATGTCTACCTGACAAGCAAGCAACAAATCAAAATCATTCACCAATATCAAATTAAATAGATACACATCTTTGATTTCATTGACTAACGATCGACTTAAAATGTTTTCATAACTTACATTAAGGAATGAAAAATTTAGACCATTGTTTATTTTGCCTACACAAAACATAGGGACATTGTGACACCATGCTGTCTTGCTGGTTCATATAGAGTAAAATTCACTGTTAATGATATATGCTAGACAATGACCATTATTTGCTTTGCGCAGGTGGATGAAATTGGCACCTTGTAGAGAGAGTTCACTATCAGCATTTATTTATTACAGCTGGTTTGATCATCTACACATTTTGTTTAATTGAAATGCCTTCTTCTTTGAAATCTATGAAAAAAGACATTTGTTTAGACATCTTTGACAAAGTAGGTGTGTTTTAAATATCATGTTGTCAGCCAGTCCTGACATGTTGTTATGGGGCCAATTTATGTGAAGGGGGAAATCCTCTCTCTTGAGATAGAGTGCTAGTCGGTGACATGTTAGGCTGCTTGTTCTTAAACTGCTACTACTGTAGTATTATTGTTATTATTATTATTATTATTATTATTATTATTATTATTATTATTATTATTATTATTATTATTATTATTATAATGGTTACATATAGTTACTTTATAAAAATGATATTGTGTTCCAGGCATTTTACATTCACTTTCTGCCAATACTTTTTCTGTCTGTCTTTTAGGCAGAGAAACTCCATCAGAGGATCCACAGGAGTTTGTTATTCCATGCAAATTCCTTGAGTGCCTGGCGAGCTTGATCCAGGGCATGGAAAAGGAACCAATTAGTTTGACTTTTTTAGCAAACTTTCCTGGATTGCTAAGCGAGTGAGAAACTTTTGAAAAACTTTTCCCCATGTAGTTAACCTACTTTGGCACGTGACACGCAAAGTCACATTCATGTCATTATGGTGTTCTGATGAAATTTTAACTTTTATTTGTACGGTAATAAGGGCCTCAGCCGTCAACGGTCAATTGTATCATTTTGGTGTTTAACATGTTTCGGCATGCAATCGTTCATTACGTAACTATCTAATTTTAAGACCTTGTTTCAAGAACTTCATCCTTTTATACTTTTACTTATCCTTGTGGTGCTTTAAGGCCGATATCCTTTTATAACATCACATTATTTTTTCTTCATGTGGAATCTTTTCTATTGTACTCTTCGGTCACAGGATGGATCTCTTGAAACTGATCGCCAAAGTAATACCGTGTCCACAACAGATTATCTCCTACATGAAAGAACTGAACATTGTGTTTCCTGTCAAGTATAACCACCGGGATTCAGGATTTTGTGAGGCTACTAGCTGTCTGTTGCCATATTTCATAGAAGATAGTCCCTTTCACGTGGAACCAGAGAATTACCAAGAAATCCTATTGGCCGAGTGCAAGAGTAAGTATGCGTGCCTGGATCGGGAGAACTGTCTTTTGAGGAGGTTCAAGAGAGAAAGGAAGAAGAGCAATTGGGGAAAGTGTGAGAAAATGGAACAGCTGGATTTGCAAGTGATAGCTTTTCATAGCTTTTTATGACCACTTAGGCCATTTTACCTCTCATTGTCACTATTTTTCTAGGCCGAATCCTACTAGAATCTCCTAATAAAAATTAATAAAAAACGCTTTCCCCTTAGGTCTTCTAAAATTTCTTACCTTTTTACAATTTCCTCCTCAATACTCCTAAAGTTTTGATTTCGTGGGGTTGGTTGGCGGCCGAACACTTCTGGTAAAGTGATTGGTCTAACAACCTCTTTGCCCTCACTTTTTCTCTTGTCTTTCATCTTGGTGTTTCCTTTAAATTCACTCTGAGATCACAGTATACGATGGATGGGGTAAATTTCAATGAAAGAAACAAAGTCAATTTAGTGCTGGCTCAGCCTAATACTCTCTTAGCTGTTAACTCTCAGTGATTCCAGAATTTTCTCCCCTTATAAAATTTGTGAAGACCTTACATTTTTTCACCTCTAATAGCTTTTGACTGAGAACAAGGATATCATATTACCCCTCAGTTTGTTCAGAAATGGCTGTAGAATTGTTTTTTGTGGGTTTCAGACATTTTTTTCTACATGGAAAGCTACAAACAAACAAACAATGTGTTTATGTTCACAAAAACAGACAAAATTCACATGAAATCCTAAACACTAAGAAGGAAAAAAGAATCCAGTTTTAGTTTGGACATATAATTTCTTTATTAACAGTTAACCACAAATCTTTTGCAAATAGTAAAAGTGTATTCAGCAAAAAATTCCACCATAGAAGGGAACAATTTGCACAGAAGTAAAGGTATCAAAATGCTGACAATAAAGCAAAAATAATAAGGCATGCAAGTTTAAAGTACTTTTTTGTAGGTTAATAATCTTCTGAAACAGGAAATCAAACACACAAACTATAAGAAATGTATCCAGAATGCTTTTAAAAGCACTTCAGATTAGTTTGAAACATGTTACAAGGGGAAATATTTTTTTTAAAGTAATTATTTGATACATCGAAAATTCACATTTAAATATTGAATTTGTATTATTAGGTGACTAAAGACTCTAAAAAAGGAAATACGACATTGAATTTTCAGGTACAAGTTTCATCATATAGGTGAGAAACTTTGACCACAAAATAAGGACGCCGAAACGCAAGGAATAAAACAGAAATAAGGTTTTGGATAGAGGTCAAAGTGATTTTAGGGTTAATATTAATTCTCTAATGTATTAAATCAAACTCACAAATAAGAGACATAACTACAATGTTTTTATAAAGCAATTTGGATTAGTTTGATACTCAGGGAGATGGAGTAGGGTTCACACTCCGACCGGAATTGAGACACTGGGGAAACTTGGCCGCGATCAACCCTCGTGGTCACCAACCACCACCTCTGGCTGTAGTCGCAGAGCTGGAGAAAATGAAAGTACAAAGAAACATCTATTAGGAGCCTATAAACCATCAAATGTATACTATACATATATCAATAATAATATCATTACGTATAACAGTAAATTTGATCTCGGAGAGGACTATCATAGTCGCGAACACTGCAATTTCCATTGCGATGAGCTGCTGAAGGGACCTAACTTTGACTTGGATGGGGAGGGGAGGATTGGAGGTGACTCAGGATCAGGGATGGTGATAATGTGTGCCCAACTAGGGTAAGGGAAGACTACCATAGTTGGATACAAGTGCGGTGTTCAGTGGGGTGGGCTGTCGGAGGCATCTAACTTTGGTTGGGGGTGGGGGCCGGATAATGGGGCGGGCAAAGGGTGGGTGGTGATTGAGAGTCAGAGATGGTGATGGGGTGTGCCCAACTATGGTAATCCTTCCTATTGTAGTCATTCCAGATGTAGATCTATCTCCATATGACTTCAATTCATCAATTCAGTCCTTTACTGTACAACACTTCTAGCCTGCACGATATATTTTATTCAGTTCAGCATGAACAAGAAATTGAAGCCATCTCTAGATACAAGCTAGATCTAGATCTAAATACTGGTAGATCTACGCATCTAACTTAACTAGAAACAATAGAAATCTAAATGTTAAAAACAGAGCATTAGTAACATTACGGTCATTTAAATATAATTTCTAATCGGAGACATGAACACACAACAGTACACACACACACCTTTTACTGAAGACGGGGAGGGTTGGAGTGGATGGGGTCAGTTCTTCGTCCTCGCTGCTCATCTAATCAATTTCTGGAACCCATTCCTCATCATAGCTGTCACCCATCATCTCTAGATATGCAATGATATCTTCATCATGTTTTAGTATCATTTTCAATGAAGAAATTCTTGTTCAAAGTGGAGCGGTGAAAAGCGTTGTTGTTATGAATTCAAAATGGAGGATGGAAAACATAAACAAAGACATGAGACAAATATCTAAATATTTTCACTATTATTTTCATTGTTTTACAAATGATTTCGATGAAAATATGTTTTCAGGGCAGAATTGTTTCTATATTTTCATAAAAACATGAAAACAAATATTGAAATAATGCACAACGCTTAAATAAATCTGCAGTGCAGGGGAACATGGCATCGATCACCGATGTTTAATTTTCCTTGTTTGGAATCATTGAGTGTTTATACATTAATGTTCATTCTTGCTTCTACACTTCGACTATATACATTAATGTTCATTCTTGCTTTTATACTTCAACTTTATACATTAATGTTCATTCTTGCTTCTAAACTTCAACTTTATACATTAAATGTTCATTCTTGTTTCTTAACTTGAGCTATATACTTTAATGTTCATTCTTGCTTCTACACTTCAACTTTATGCATTAATGTTCATTCTTGCTTCTAAACTTGAGCTATATAATATACTTTAATGTTCATTTTTGCTTCTATACTTGAGCTATATACTTTCATGTTCATTCTTGCTTCTACACTTGAGCTATATACTTTAATCTTCCTTCTTGCTTCTACACTTAAGCTATATACTTTAATGTTCCT
>JAXRKP010000034.1:473489-505989 GCA_037039925.1 Doris montereyensis | reverse complement strand
AGTAAAAAGTCAGTAGTAGTAGTAGTAGTAGTAGTAGTAGTAGTAGTAGTAGTAGTGGTGGTGGTGGTGGTGGTGGTGGTGGTGGTGGTGGTAGTAGTAGTAGTAGTAGTAGTAGTGCCGGCAGTAGTGATTCGGCCATTGTTTCTATGCGGAGGAGAGATAATAATGTGACTTGAGGGCTTAATTTGTTGAATGACGAACATGGTGGAACTTACACCTCAACCCATTTTAGCGTAACATTCATAGGCCCCTTCTCCATGTGATTTTAGAAATCTCCTGTGAAAAGAGCTTGTGTGGACTCATGGTGATCAAGCTTTTTTTGTTAATAAAATAAGAACGAATCTTCGAGGCTGTTAGGCCTACGGTCTGTCTGTTACTGATTTCAATCACCGTAAAACAAGGGCACTCGGTAGTCTAAAGGCAGGGTGTCGGCCTCTCAGCCAAATGGTAGTGGGTTCGAGCCCTGCCAACGGTTGAAACATTTTCGAGTTTTTTTCGAGCAAAATCTACTCCCCTGGTTCAGGTAGGTGGATTGACAGTCAGTCTCATCGAAGACAGACACCGAAAAGGAGGTCCCGTGTGCAGATCACAGAACTCTCTGCAAGTTAAAGATCCCTTGGCTGTTTACAGGGCAATCGGGCAAAACTTAAAATCCTATTAAAAAATCCAGAGTTCACCTTAGTTGTGGTTGTGGATGTGGGTAAATCAAATCAGATGGAAACCCCAAAAACTCCAACAATGGATAAGTGGCGAGAGCAGTATGTTTTTTTGGAACCAGCTCCTCGGTTGAGTTGCCAGACAGGGCACACATTGACTTGTAACAGCCCTTGTTTGAGCTGGGGGAAAAGGGCACACATTGACTTGTGCTTATCCTCTTGGCGCCATTCCAAACTTACAGGACATTTAAAATTTCGTGTCTCTTCTGCGTGCTTAATTGGCATTGTTCATTGTGGTTGGTACTTAATTGGCATTGTTCATTGTGGTTGGTACTTAATTGGCATTGTTCATTGTGGTTGGTACTTTAATTGGCATTGTTCATTGTGGTTGGTACTTAATAGGCATTGTTCGTTGTGGTTGGTACTTTATTGGCATTGTTAGATTTGTGGTTGGTACTTAATTGGCATTGTTAGTTGTGGTTGATACTTAATTGGCATTGTTCGTTGTGGTTGGTACTTAATTGGCATTGTTCGTTGTGGTTGGTACTTAATTGGCATTGTTCGTTGTGGTTGGTACTTAATTGGCATTGTTCGTTGTGGTTGGTACTTAATTGGCATTGTTCATTGTGGTTGGTACTTAATTGGCATTCTTCATTGTGGTTGATACTTGATTGACATTGTGGTTGATACTTCATTAACATTGTGGTTGATACTTGATTGACATTGTGGTTGATACTTGATTAACATTGTGGTTGATACTTGATTGACATTGTTGTTGATACTTGATTGACATTGTCATTGATACTTGATTGACATTGTTCATTGTCGTTGATACTTAATTGGCATTGTTCATTGTCGTTGATACTTGATTGGCATTGTTCATTGTCGTTGATACTTAATTGCGATTGTTCAATGTCGTTGATACTTAATTGGCATTGTGGTTGATACTTATTTAACATTGTGGTTGATACTTGATTGACATTGTCGTTGATATTTGATTGACATTGTGGTTGATACTTGATTGACATTGTCATTGATACTTGATTACATTGTCGTTGATATTTGATTGACATTGTGGTTGATACTTGATTGACATTGTCATTGATACTTGATTGACATTGTCGTTGATACTTGATTGACATTGTGGTTGATACTTGATTGACATTGTGGTTGATACTTGATTGACATTGTCATTGATACTTGATTACATTGTCATTGATATTTGATTGACATTGTGGTTGATACTTGATTGACATTGTCATTGATACTTGATTGACATTGTCGTTGATACTTGATTGACATTGTCGTTGATACTTGATTGACATTGTGGTTGATCGTAATTGACATTGTGGTTGATACTTGATTGACATTGTTCATTGTCGTTGATACTTAATTGGCATTGTTCATTGTTGTTGATACTTAATTGGCATTGTTCATTGTCGTTGATACTTAATTGGCATTGTTCATTGTCGTTGATACTTAATTGGCATTGTTCATTGTCATTGATACTTAATTGGCATTGTCGTCGAACTTAATTGGCATTGTTCAATGTCGTTGATACTTAATTGGCATTGTTCATTGTCGTTGATACTTAATTGGCATTGTTCATTGTCGTTGATACTTAATTGGCATTGTTCATTATCTTGATTACTTAATTGGCATTGTTCATTGTCGTTGATACTTAATTAGCATTGTCGTCAATACTTAATTGGCATTGTTCATTGTTGTTGATACCTAATTGGCATTGTCGTTGATACCTAATTGGCATTGTCATTGATACTTAATTGGCATTGTCGTTCACACTTAATTGGCATTGTCGTCGATACTTAATTGGCATTGTTCATTGTCATTGATAATTAATTGGCATTGTTGTCGATACTTAATTGGCATTGTTCATTGTCGTTGATACCTAATTGGCATTGTCATTCATACTTAATTGGCATTGTCGTTCACACTTAATTGGCATTGTCATCGATACTTAATTGGCATTGTTCATTGTCATTGATACTTAATTGGCATTGTCGTCGATACTTAATTGGCATTGTTCATTGTCGTTGATACCTAATTGGCATTGTTCATTGTCGTTGATACCTAATTGGCATTGTCGTTGATACCTAATTGGCATTGTTCATTGTCGTTGATCTGTAATTGGCATTGTCATTGATACCTAATTGGCATTGTTCATTGTCGTTGATACCTAATTGGCATTGTCGTTGATACTTAATTGGCATTGTTGTCGATACTTAATTGGCATTGTTCATTGTCGTTGATACCTAATTGGCATTGTCGTTGATACCTAATTGGCATTGTCGTTGATACCTAATTTGCATTGTCATTGATACCTAATTGGTATTGTGGTTGATACCTAATTGGTATTGTGGTTGATACCTAATTGGCATTGTGGTTGATACTTAATTGGCATTGTAGTTGATACCTAATTGGCATTGTCGTCAATACTTAATTGGCATTGTTCATTGTCGTTGATACCTAATTGGCATTGTTGTTGATACTTAATTGGCATTGTCGTTGATACCTAATTGGTATTGTGGTTGATACTTAATTGGTATTGTCGTTGATACCTAATTGGCATTGTGGTTGATACTTAATTGGCATTGTCGTTGATACTTAATTGGCATTGTCGTTGATACCTATTTGGTATTATGGTTGATACTTAATTGGTATTGTCTTTGATACCTAATTGGCATTGTCGTTGATACCTAATTGGTATTGTGGTTGATACTTAATTGGCATTGTCGTTGATACCTAATTGGCATTGTGGTTGATACTTAATTGGCATTGTCGTTGATACTTACTTGGCATTGTGGTTGATACTTAATTGGCATTGTGGTTGATACTTAATTGGCATTGCTGTTGATACTTAATTGGCATTGAGGTTGATACTTAATTGGTATTGTGGTTGATACTTAATTGGCATTGAGGTTGATACTTAATTGGCATTGGTTTGATACTTAATTGGCATTGTGGTTGATACTTAATTGGCATTGTTCATTGTCGTTGATACCTAATTGGTATTGTGGTTGATACTTAATTGGCATTGTGGTTGATACTTAATTGGTATTGTGGTTGATATTTAATTAGCATTGTGGTTGATACTTAATTAGCATTGTGGTTGATACTTAATTGGCATTGCTGTTGATACTTAATTGGCATTGTGGTTGATACTTAATTGGCATTGCTGTTGATATTTAATTGGCATTGCTATTGATACTTACTTGGCATTGGGGTTGATACTTAATTGGCATTGGGGTTGATACTTAATTGGCATTGGGGTTGATACTTAATTGGCATTGTGGTTGATACTAGTGGCATTGGGGTTGATACTTAATTGGCATTGTTGTTGATACTTAATTGGCATTGTGGTTGATACTTAATTAGCATTGGGGTTGATACTTAATTGGCATTGGGGTTGATACTTAATTGGCATTGGGGTTGATACTTAATTGGCATTGTGGTTGATACTTAATTGGCATTGGGGTTGATACTTAATTGGCATTGGGGTTGATACTTAATTGGCTTTGTCGTTGTATGCCTGTATGTCTATTGACGGGCAATAGGACTTGTTGCTGAAGTTGAATTTGTCACGTCTATTCTATAGATTTCGATTGATTGGCTTTGTGTTCCTGGTGAGTCTGACCCATGTACCATTCACTTCTTATAATCGATTTTTCGAACCAACATTGTTCATGTGTGTATTGATTGAATGCGAGATTGAGCGATTGAGAGAGATAGACAGAAATATAGAGTGTTTCTCTGTGTGTATAGGATAAGATATAAATCAGTAGACCATGCTACCACTTTGAATAATTTTATATAATCCACTGAATACTGTTTAATCACTGAAATTCAGATTACGAGGAATATTACATAAAGATCAATTTCTTTATATTGTAGCAACAGTAGATTTCTAGAAGTAGTGATAGTAGCAATAGTGATTGTAGTAGCAGCGGTGATAGCAGTACATGTAGTTGTAATAGTAGTGGTAATAGTAGTACATGTTGTTGTAGTAGCAGTGGTGATAACAGTACATGTAGTTGTAATAGTAGTGGTGATAGTAGTACATGTTGTTGTAGTAGCAGTGGTGACAGCAGTACATGTAGTTGTAATAACAGTTGTAATAGTAGTATATGTAGTTGTAATAGCAGTGGTGATAGTAGTACATGTAGTTGTAATAGCAGTGGTAATAGTAGTATATGTAGTTGTAATAGCAGTGGTAATAGTAGTACATGTAGTTGTAATAGCAGCGGTGATAGTAGTGGTGATAGTAGTACATGTAGTTGTAATAGCAGTGGTGATAGTAGTGGTGATAGTAGTACATGTAGTTGTAATAGCAGTGGTGATAGTAGTGTGATAGTAGTGGTGATAGTAGTGGTGATAGTAGTGGTGATAGTAGTGGTGATAGTAGTGCATGTAGTTGTTATAGTAGCGGTGATAGCAGTACATGTAGTTGTAATAGCAGTGGTGATAGTAGTGGTGATAGTAGTACATGTAGTTGTAATAGTAGTGGTGATAGTAGTGGTGATAGTAGTGGTGATAGTAGTGGTGATAGTAGTGGTGATAGTAGTGGTGATAGTATCGGTGATAGTAGTGGTGTTAGTAGTACATGTAGTTGTAATAGCAGTGGTGATAGTAGTGCATGAGAGTTGTTATAGTAGTGGTAATAGCAGTACATGTAGTTGTTATAATAGACAGTGATAGTAGTGCATGTAGTTGTTATAGTAGCAGTGATAGTAGTACATGTAGTTGTTATAGTAGTGGTGATAGTAGTGCATGTAGTTGTTATAGTAGCGGTGATAGTAGTGCATGTAGTTGTTATAGTAGCGGTGATAGTAGTACATATAGTTGTTATAGCAGCGGTGATAGCAGTAAATGTAGTTGTAATAGCAGTGGTGATAGTAGTATATGAGTTGTAATAGCAGTGGTAATAGTAGTGGTAATAGTAGTACATGTAGTTGTAAAAGCAGTGGTGATAGCAGTAACATGTAGTTGTAGTAAGCAGTGGTAATAGTAGTACATGTAGTTGTAGTAGCAGTAGTGATAGTAGTACATGTAGTTGTAGTAGCAGTGGTAATAGTAGTGCATGTAGTTGCAGTAGCAGTGTGATAGTAGTACAGACAGTGGTAATAGTAGACATGTAAGAGAGAGAGAGTGATAGTAGTTGATAGTAGCAGTGTTGTTATAGTAGTACATGTAGTTGTAGATAGTAGTACATGATAGACAGAGTAATGTAGTTGTTATATAGATAGTAGTACATGTAGTTGTTATAGTAGCGGTGATAGTAGTACATGTAGTTGTTATAGTAGCAGTGATAGTAGTACATGTAGTTGTTATAGTAGCAGTGATAGTAGTACATGTAGTTGTTATAGTAGAGGTGATAGTAGTACATGTAGTTGTTATAGTATTAGTTGATAGTAGTACATGTAGTTGTTATAGTAGCGGTGATAGTAGTACATGTAGTTGTTATAGTAGCGGTGAGTAGTAGTAGAGTGATGTAGTTGTTATAGTAGCGGTGATAGTAGTACATGTAGTTGTTATAGTAGAAAGTGATAGTAGTACATGTAGTTGTTATAGTAGCGGTGATAGTAGTACATGTAGTTGTTATAGTAGAGTGATAGTATTACATGTAGTTGTTATAGTAGCAGGTGATAGTAGTACATGTAGTTGTTATAGTAGCAGTGATAGTAGTACAGAGCCAGACAGTAGAAACTGAGAGCTATCTTCCTCTCTGGTAAATAACGGACATTCGTCAAGACAAGAACAGTGCATCATTCTTTTCTATGAGGAAGAGAACTCTCTCAATTAGAGAAACATTGGAAATAAGGGTCCCTCAATAACCTCTTTTCCACGAACCGATTTGTTTCCTCTCTCTGTCAGCCTTCTCTCTCTAAACTCTCTCCCTCTGTATTGGTGTGGTGGATGTTTGTTCTGTGATAATATTTTACAGGCTGCTCATCAACTCCCATCCTGTTCAACGCATGTTGAAGCTCTTCTCCCTCTTTCTCTCTCTCTCTCTCTCTCTCTCTCTCTCTCTCTCTCTCTCTCTCTCTCTCTCTCTCTCTCTCTCTCTCTCTCTCTCTCTCTCTATATATATATATATATATATATACTATATATATATATATATATATATATATATATATATATATATATATATATATCACTTTGATTTTGGGTATGGTCGGCCGAACACACAACATACAATCTGTCAGTATGTCAATATCAACTTCAATGCCAAACTGCCTGGCGTTTTCCAAAGTGAACACAACTCGCATGCCATCGTTACCTTGCAAAGGAATCTAGACGTTCACCATATAGATTGGATTTCTCCCAGTGTCCTGTCGCTGCATGTGCGTATGGGTGTGACTAGTTCTTCAAAATAAACCCACCGTTCTGTGTAAAAAGGAATCTAGACGTTCTCAATATAGATTGGGTTTCTCCCAGTGTCCTGCCGCTGTATGTGTATGTTGTGTAACACACACACACACACACACACACACACACACACACACACACACAAGCCCACCATGCCAACAGCACACAGGATCTGCAAATTTGACTAGATTATCTCTTCGTCTCGAGTTTTCGAGAGACTTGGTAAATTGTCGAAATCACTGATGGCTTTCCCAGCTGCTTCTGGAAAGAAAAAGAAAATAAAAAACAACCTCACGCATTGTGGCATTCATTCAGTCGATATAAATACCAAATGTACGGAGGAATAGGATGCATTAATGATGTTCATGTTCTTCTTCGGAGTTGTGTTCGTGTAGTCATACTATTATTAGTACAACATAGAATATTTCTTTTCTTTCTGGCGTTGCCAATTTCGTTCCCACTGGTTCTTGGATTTGTTTTGTTTTTTTTTTTAAAGTTCAACGACGTCAGGATGGCTGCTACAAGGATGGCGTGTTAGAAGTCTCATGTCCCCTTTGCCTTGGGCTTGGTGTGCTTCTACAATTCTCTCTCTCTCTCTCTCTCTCTCTCTCTCTCTCTCTCTCTCTCTCTCTCTCTCTCTCTCTCTCTCTCTCTCTCTCTCTCTCTCTCTCTCTCTCTCCTCTCTCTCTCCCCCTCTCTCTCTCCTCCTCTCTCTCTCCCTCCCTCTCTCTCTCTCTCTCCTCTCTCGCTCTCTCTCTCTCTCCTCTCTCTCTCTCTCTCTCTCCTTTTCCCTCCCTCCCTCCCCCCCTCCCTCTCTCCCTCCCTCCCTCCCTCTCTCCCTCTCCCTCCCTCTCTCCCTCCCTCTCTCTCTCTCTCTCTCTCTCTCTCCCTCTTTCTCTCCCTGAACTCCTCCCTCCCTCCTCCTCCCAGGGTTCTCTATTCTCTACACAACATTCTCTCTTTTTAGTACAGATCTCTCTAATAATAATGATGATGATCTCTTTTCTTTTGGAATGCCGCCGCTGCTGCCAACCCAGGGTTAATATTGATACACAACATTGCATTTTTTAGTGCTGTGGATCGGAATAATAATAATAATGATGATGATGGTGGTGATGATGATGATGATGATAATAATAATAATAATAATAATAATAATAATAATAATAATAATAATAATAATAATAATAATACCAATGATAATGATAGTAATAATAATAACAATGATAATGATAATGATAGTAATAATAATAATAATAATAATAATAATAATAATAATAATAATAATAATAATAATAATAATAATAATAATAATAATAATAATATGACATGTATGATAATAATAATAATAATAATAATAATAATAATAATAATAATAATAATAATAATAATAATAATAAAAATAAGATTAATCATTTATATGATAACAAAGATTAATAATTTTAACAATAATAACAATGATTATAAATTTTAATAATAATAATAATAATTAATAATAATAATAATAATAATAATAATAATAATAATAATAATAATAATAATAATAATAATACAAATACATGTAATAATAATCATAATAAAAGAGTATTTATAAAGCACTCTCCTGCATCTAAAAGGAATGCCTATTAAAAGTGTTACATAAATTTGATTTAACTGAAAAATAGATATTCTAAAAGTTGTGCATGTTAAAAACAAATCAAATCATCTATTTTCTCATTTACAATATATCATTTTATTAACAATATTTCATTTACAATTCTTAATTATTAAGAATTAAAACATTTCACATAGAAATAGAAGAAGGTTCAAGCCGAATTATGCACCTGGTGGAATAAGAATCAATTCTGTCTTTTGGCTTGCATCTTGTTGTAGTTTTTATTATCTTCATGGATGTTTACGTACATTCATGTCCTTGTTACCCGCGGGCTTTCTTAAAGTGTGTTCTTGGTACCTACAGGCTTGCACCGTTATGAAGCGGTATGTATTTTATTTATTGTATCTTGAAGGGGCTCGGTAGTACAGAGGCAAGGTGTTGGCCCTTCAACCAAAGGGCAGGGGTTCAAGCCCCAGCAGATTGAAATGTTTACTAGCAGGTTTTTTCTCAGAGAGACAGACAAACAGAGAGAGAGAGAGAGAGTATGGTTGAAAAATGCTTTTCACATTCTTTTTCAAACCCAGTGTAGAAAAAACCATCAAGATTGAATCTTACTGTTTCGACGTTGATGAATATTGTCCGATCTCTCTCACTCTCTCTCATAGACACAGCACATACATACTTATAAAAATACACATACATACAAATACATCTACATATACACACTCAAACACACATACTTCTAATACATGCATAAACACACACCCACACACACAACCACACCCACACACACACACACACTGGCATGTGACATTATGATTATGTACATTGACGTGTGTTCGCTTGGGAAACGTTCCTCCATCTGTTTTCCTTTTTTTAAATTCTGTTCTTTCCTGTACATCAAACTGTGATTTGCCTGTACAAGTATATAGATATTACTTGTTTGTTGACTGGTTGAATATTTATATTCGAAACTTGCATATCTCTTTAATCTTCTTTGCTGGAGTTGTCGATTGTTGACGTTTATCACTTTATTATCCATACTGTTAACTTCTTCATGAATTATGGAAGATACTAAAGTTTCCATTGAGATTTTCAGCTTCCTGGTTCATTGTCAGCTTTTCGCACACACATATAAAAGTACAAAACTGAATTGAGACAAAATAAATTCCTCATAGGGTGTCTGAAAAAGCATTATAACAGAAAAAAGATGACATTAACCTTCTTTCTTCCCAGAAATCAGAAGCCTGTAGGAAAAATTTGGCTACGGACCTGTAAACACGTCTCTGTCTCACAACATTGTCGGCAGTGTGATTTGGAAAGAGCCTGGTGAGGTGTTCGAGGAGAGCTCAGTTCTGACCAGTGCTGCACCTACAGTCATCATGGCACAGTTGGAAGAGCATGAAAAGAAAGGCCAGAGGTCCTGTAGAAGACAATGTACGTAAAAGAAATTGTATTTAGTATGGGTTTTTTTTTTTCGCTTTGAGTCTGTATTTATTTTTGAAAAGCATGTATGTACATATATATGAGTGTTAATCTTTTGGAAGCCCTAAGACAACGGCAGATTCAGAGATATTGGGATGAAACTCTGAAGACATTATTCTGAGTTCACAAAACTACCATGACACTTCGCTACAAAGGATTTCGCTACAGAGACTAGTGATTGGTGGACTTTTGTTATTTATCTTAAAGAGGAGTTACTTCAAGTTAAAATACCAATATGTCTTCTGAATATTACGGGTCGTTGTGTAAGCTAGAATTAGTTCACACGATCAGAGTCTCTTTCCGGTTTGAAAAGGTTGGCAGTTATATTTTTGCATTTCAGAATTATTTTTGCATTTCAATGTTGTATATGCATTTTCTAGTAGTTCCCTTACATCCTTTATCCACATATTAGAGCAGAGGAACATTACAGGTCCTGAAAGCCAGAGCTTGGGGATTAGAAAGCTAGTTGTTGAATATGCCAATATTTACTTTGATTTTGTTTGTGTTCTGATAAAAGCGCTCTTCCCTCATAATAGGAACAGAAGAAAAATGTTTTTTCTCACCTTGCTGCTTTGGTTTAAAATGATCTGCCATAGTTCTGAAGGCAGGTATACCAAACTTATTTTCAAAGAGCTCGACAGCTAAGAGAATGCCGGCCACAGGCCGAATAACTATCAAATTCACTACAAGACACTCAATACATAAAAAGATAAAAACATCAGACCTGTTGATTTATCAATAAAAGAAATAAAATACTCAAAATGATAAAAGACAACAAACGATGTTGTTGTAATTTATAAGATAGTTATCCATAACCTATTGTGCACATATATCTGAATGTCACAAACCAAGCAGGCTTTGATCAAGAATCACATTTTATTGACTCTTTATTTATATTTTTTTTGTTTTGTTTGTTTTTAAATTGCCTTCTTGTGCTTTTGTTTTTAATGGGAATAGGAGTTGAAAGATATCTGAAAAATACATAATAGGTAGACACCTCATAATATGCAAATTTATGCAATTTACTTGTATAAAGGCCCCATTGAAGTTTTGAATGTAGATATAGATTTTGCGATTAAAATACATTGAGTTGCCAAGTTTCATTCATATGCTCCACTTTTTACAGAAAATGCAAGTGGTTTTACGAAAACTTAGCATGTGATATATTTTAGATCCTCTAGTTACCACCTAAATGCCTGCTGCCATAATGCCCACTTCTTCTTAATGCTCACCATCTCAGTGAAGCTGTTTTTTTCTATGTTCATTGCCCCTCTAAATGCCAATTTCAAAACCAAAATTTTCTCCTATATCCCCAGTCTCAAACGCAACTGCAGGTATAGTCCACTTCAAACTAGCATAAAGTTGGTCCGTGATTGATTAAAAATTCTTCTTTCTCTCTACTAGTGTAAGTCCATTGCTACTCTGTTTAATTCATGCCGGTCAACAATTTGCCATGCATTGTAAATCCACCCTTCATATACCTATCCAATGTAATGTAATAAAAGACGACCAGTCTCCTCTTCTTAACTCCACCCACTGTAACCGCACAGTCTTTGCCCCATTGGATCACTGGTTTATCAGTCACTAGGTAATTAAATTGAACAGTCTTCCAGACTCCACCCATGTCTCTTCCCCTGATGTCATAAGTTGTGCGAAATTACCTGGCGTTTTTAATTGACTAGGCATGCATTGCAGGGAAATGACATTGTGCTCCTGCGTCCCCCTGTCTCGCATTCACCATATCCTTTGTGTCTATTCAGGACTTCATGGCGAGCAATGGTCAACCTGCCCATGTGCTGAGCACCTAAGCGTTAAAGAAGTGAATGGTTTCCTTATGTCCCTATTTCTCGCATTCAATTTTACGTAAAACTGAGGACTCTTCTAAAACAAATGACCAGGTCATGAATCTTTATCCTTGTCTGTCGATTGATCACCCCCATTTTTTTGTCCTTGATCAATTTTCTCGAAATACCCGCTGCTTTGGCTTCCCAAGCACCAGGCATTAGACGGTAACTACTGTATATGAAATGTGTACACATCTCAATTTACGAAAAGGTTAACAGGATTTTTCTAAAATAGAAAACTGTATACATGTGTTGCATAAGATAGGATCCAGCGCTTATCGGTCATTGATGGGTGGACACCTGGAGAGCGCTTCACTCTATGCGCGTAAAAAGATCATTTGGCAGCCAGTACGGTTTTTTATAAATTCCTCTTTATGTCATGGATGTACCATAGTCTTTGTATTAGAAGCGTGGAGCACATAAAAAGGGAAAGATGACGTTGTTATTATTAGACATGAAACGAAGGTAAATATTAGTCATCGAGACTAGCGAGATGTGTCGCAAAAAGACATTTCTGTGTCAAACAAAAAGATACGATAGGACATCACCATAGCCAATTGTTGCATACTTGTAGTGCATGCCTTGGATAGACCACAAGATCTTGATTTAGATATTGACTTTGATTGCATCCCAACCATGGCGATTAGACAATCCTCCACTGCCAATTCTATTGTGTTAAATGGCCTACTGTGCTGGATGTGTGAGGATAACAGCTATGACGTGAAGTGATGGGCAAAGTATTGAAGAAGGTGGAGGTGGTTGGGGAGTGACATTTGGCGAGGGGAGATTGACAGGGTAAAGCAAATTGACAGGGAAAACAAAAGGGAGGGGAAGAGAATCTATTAGAAAGAAGAGGTGCCACTAAAAGAGAGAATTTGGAAGTTATTGGTGAAGAAGCAAACGTGCAAACAAGCCTTCATATCACAGAATGTGTATTCATATACCCTTGTATGTTTTGTCTGAAAGGAGAAGTTACCATACCCTGAAATGCAGGCAGGGAATGAAGATGGAGGTTGGAACCTTAGACTACAGACAGAGCAGCAGCTGCCTACTGAACTTGCCTATGCTCAAGTTTAAATTTATACATGATCCTTTACATCGGCTGTATGTTCACATGAGTATTGATGATAACTGGCAATGTTGGGCAGGTAAGTGTATTAGATGGAGCACTTTCTTTCGTAATTAATAAATTGCCGTTGGTCTTGTGCACATTGTAACAGATCCCTTGTGTGCTTTGGAAATATTGGGGTGATAGTAGCTACTCCAAACCAGTTTTTTCCTAATGTACCAATAGAATTAAAAGTTGTATCATCGCCCAGAACTTTTTGTTCTGATTAATTTGATGCCTTATTTTTCATGATGCTGCATTTTGTTATGAAATGTCATTTATCAACCATTGTAACCAAGAGAACAAACAACTCAGCTCAGTCAAACTTTCCTACAAATAGAGAATGAGCCCAATTTTATTTTGTAGCTCTGAGAAAATTGTAACGATCGGTCAAATGCGGTCAAATCAAAATCTGCCATCAAGAGAATTGTCTTGTGGACTGAATTTGGAGAGATTTTTTAAACTTTGACCTGTACTACACCATTCAACCAAATATTTTCAAATTTTTACATGTAAAATTAAAAAGATAGGTATATCTTTTGATATTTCTTTACAAAAGTTCTTTGCATTTTTTGTTTTATTTTCAGCCGTTAACAGATTTGAAACAGGCATTTCTCCCTAAAATATTTAATATTTTTGAAGCAAAGTTATATGCAATCAAAACTATTAACATGCGGAAATTGCACATTTTACACATTGATACCACATTTGCATAATGACTGTATAAACTTTTATTTGACTACATGGGAAGACAATAAAAGAGAGGGTGAGAAGGAAACAAATCAACAGAGCTTTAATTGATGGGCTGCTGAGAAAATTTTAATTGTAGACTTGAGCTGAAAACAAAATCACAAATTAGGTCAGGGGGTTGTTGCTTTTCTTTACTGCATTAGTTTGTAATGAGATCAATCTTTAGCTTGTTATATATCAGTGGAAAGCTTACATATTGTAGATTATGAATATTATGTTTATGTATGTCTGTATTTTGAATTTGATCATATTTGAGGGATAGCAAAAATAAAGTTTGTAAAATGCTGTGTAATAATCAAAGTAGCATTCCAACTTGTCAGCTTTCTAGAAATGAAATAAGTATATAAAGTCCAGTTAGTTTTGTGAATTTTGGTATATGACAGTAATAGGTTTCATAAATATTTATACCTCCAATAAGGGTTTCAAAGTTGTATCGGTGGTACTCAGAAATTGTCAAACTTATAAAAGAAGTGAAAAATGAATAGCAGGCAAGCGCTCTTATGATAATTTTTGTCCCAATATTTATATTTACGGAATTATTTATACTATATCCATCGAAAATAAATTGTATAATCTTAATTATCTGGTTATCAGTTGATTAGAATCCCTCTATTCTTTCCCAAACCTACGAGTTGGAGCCCATATTGTTATTAGAATCTTAAGGTCCTTAACTATGAATATTTACCTATTGCTAGACTTTAGATCTAGAATCTCTGATTTCCCCAAATACAAATTTTCTTCTTTTGCCAGCTTAAGATCTAGGAACTTCTTCACTGTCATTTGAACAAATAGAATCTTCTTCGTCATCATCGTAATATAAAAAACCCAACTGTGTTCCTTGCTGCCCAGCTGGTTGATGAGTGGGTGTGTCGATGTACTTGATTGACCCTTGATGCAAAACAAATTCCATTTCGAAAGTTCACAACAAATTCATCAACAACACCCAACAACATACTTAAATGTTTCATATGACCTTCGTCTAACATTTTAGTTTTATAACCTGTCATGTAAAACAAGGATTAAGTAGGAAACGAATCAAGTCTTTTATGCAGGGTAAGGAGTCAATGTATCGGCACTAAGTCCACATGGAAAGAAGAAAAAGAGCCGATACATCGGCACAGAGTAGGGAATGGGTTGAGAAATGCTTCTAAAATGTGAGGACAATCAACTATTTCTTTTGATGCTGTGTTAAAAAAAGTATGTAACTCAAAAATACTTAAAATTATGAAGAACGAGTCTCATGTCCTCAACTCCCAGACACGTGGTAGGAGTGGGAGGCTTTCACATTAAAACTCATCTCGGCATTGTTATTTAAATTCATTTCTCCATTTCGCCATACGGCATTGTGATTCCATCTATGTCAAAAAATTAACATGCTACTTTATTGTATGCATGTATTATGACGTCTTTAACATTGCGAGAGTGAGAGTGAGAGGCCCATGAGTGAATGAGAGAGAGTATGAATTATATTATAAATGTTGATATATTTTTCTGTTGTCATTATTTATTGTGAGCATTATGTCAAACACAATGTAATTTCCTGTTTAAGGATCAATAGAGGTTGTTATCTTATCTAAATTCACTCTGAGAAAATTGCATAATATAATGGATGTGGTAAATTGCAATGAGTGAAACCAAATCAGTTATCGTGTAATCTTTTTCTCATTGTCTCTTTTAGGTCATCTGGGCTTAACATTTGAGGACACTCAACTTTACCGCAGCATCATAAGGAATAATGGGCAAGCTTTGAGCGGGCAAACTTTCTTTCTCAACTATATCAAAACAACTAGATGCTCTCTAAGTGATGTTTTAAGTTCTTTGACATTCATGGCACAGCAGGCTAGACAACCATACTGTGATGAGCTGGCTAGACATCTGTGGCATGCTGCCTGGGAGAACAATGCAGTTTGGCCTCCTTTACTGTAAACTGACAAGCAACGAACAAAAACAAGCAGAGTCAGAAAAAGAGTAAAAAAGAACAAAACTATCTTGTCCAACCACAAAGTGTCCTTTTTAAAAAAAAGGTGTACAATTTTTCTTTCTTTCTTCTTTCTTTATCAGTTCCCATTCTACCTTTCGGTGTATGGGTTCAGATGCCTGAGGTGATCTTTCTTCAGGATGCCCTGTCCTGGCATTTTCTGTTTCCTTCCAAAAAGTTAAATTTCTATGCTTCAATGCCTTTTTTATATCTTCTTCCCACTTTTTCCGAGGTCTGCCTTTTGGTCTTTTACCTTGGGCTTTAGCACTGTATACTGATTTAGCTATTCCATGTCATTCATTCTGTTTACATGCCCAAACCATCTCAGTTGATTTGTTTCTATCTTAGTTTTTATGCCATCTGCTTTGGTTTGATCTCTTATTGTTGTGTTTCTGATTTTGTCTCTTTAAGTTTTCCCTACTACTCTTCTTAGATATTTCATTTCAGCTGCCTGTACTCTACTGTATTCTCTACTGTCTAAGGTCCAGGTTTCACTGCCATAGAGGAGAGTAGGACAATAAACTGTATTGTATACTGTCATTTTGGTTTTTGTTGACAATTCTTGCTTACCTACAAATGCGTTTCCTAGATGGTTATAATAGCACTTGCCCCTTTTTGATTCTTTGGCTCATTTCTTCTCTTAGTTTTCCCTCTGAGTGAATCATTACTCCTAGGTAATTGTAGTTTTGAACTTATCTAAATACTCCCTGACCATTTAAGATTTTGTATTTTAGCTTCCTAGTCTTCATGCAGTCAAAAAAAGTTCATACACTCATTATGCAAATGTGGCATTGTTTTGGTTTTTTTGCATTTACTTTCATTCCTCTTTATTTAGTTCATTGTTCATAATGTTGTTATTCGACTGAATGTCTGATTTTCCAAACAGAACTAAATCATCGGCAAATGAAAGCATGGATACATTTACTTGTTTGCACTTCCACATACCTACATTCATTTTCTTCATTCTTGAGGATGCCTTTGTGATTGAATCCATAAATGTGATAAACAAAAGAGGACTTAGGGTACAACCCTGTCTTACTCCTATATCTACATCAAATTCTGCAGATATGTTTCCAGCTACTCTCACTGCACATGGCGGTTTATTGTAAAAACTATTAATGGCTTCCATGTTTCTCTTAAGGAATTTTTCTATTATTTGTCTTATTGTAAATATGTGGTCTTGTACACTTCTTCCTGATCTAAATCCACTCTGATGCTCTTCAATCTGATCCTCTACTCTTTTCCTTAATCTCATTTCCAGTATCCTGGCATATGCGTTTCCTGGAACGCTAAGTAGTGATATCCCTCTATAGTTTGAGCATTCCATAGTTGATCTTTTCTTATGTATTGATACTACCGTTCCCTTTTTCCAGTCGTCTGGCACCTGTTTGGACTTCCATGCTTGTTGGCATGTTGCATGTAGTAGTTTGTCTGTCTCTCTCCCTTGGTTTTTAATCATTTCTGGATAAACTTGATCTGCTCCTGGGGCTTTTCCTAATTTCATTTTTCTTATAGCTGTTTGGATTTTTTCCACTAATATATCTACATCTTCAGCTGTCTCCTCTGGATTACTTGTTACTCTTACTAATTGATCTTTACTGCTTGTTGCATACGTTCTGGAGGGATTATGTAATTGGTGGAAATGCTTTCTCCATGTTTCCATGATTTTGCTATCTTCTTTCATTATTTCTCATATGATGCTATGTGCCACCTGCTACCGTACATTGGTCTTCTTCCCATGAGTGAGTGTCGTCCTCTCCAGTCCTTTTCTCCCTCTCTCCCTCTCTGTCTGTCTTTGTGTCTGTCTGTCGGTCTCCCTCTCTCCCTGTCACACCAAGTCACACACGCTATGTGCCACCTGCTACCGTACATTGGTCTTCTGCCCATGAGTGAGTGTCGTCCTCTCCAGTCCTGGGTGGTCATGAATTTCCTCTTTTCATTGAGCTTTTTGTGTCATGGCAAGGTGATGGGTGCCGACGCATATGCTAAGGGGTTAATCCCCATGGTGGCCTAAGATATTTTTTTGTCTATTGCTTGTATGTGTCTCGTCTTTGTTCTTATAGGGCTTTAATATTATTTAATGTCATTATCCTTCACTTTCGACATGCCCCTTGCCTAACTGTTTGTATATTGACACTTACACTTACAGACACAAAGAGAGAGACTGCAATTTTCTCATTTTCGTTAAGTGGTTTTTTTTTAAACTCCTCTCGCCCCCCCCTCAGGGTGGGCAGCTGGTAGGGCCTACTTTTTTGCCCTTCATTCGTTCACTTCTATTTCGTCTCACTGTTTCCTCCTAGTGGGTGTTTGTGAGGTGCCACTGGTAGGTCCTATTTCTTTCCTTTCAGTCTTTCAGCACATCGGCCAGTTGCACAAAATTATGATATAAAGAAAGGGCGTCAGATGCGTCAAATGGGATTGTTGCCAGACGGTTTTGCCAGACATAAATGTGATATTTCAGAAATGATCCCATGGCAAAAATTATTATTGTCATGAAAACGCCAAATTTTTGTCTGTACCACAAAATACAACGTATTGTAACGTTTTTGAAATGTTGGAATGTATTTTATATTGATGTTATATAATTGTCAGAAATATATTTGAAGGAGAAAATTTTGAACTGTGATACTTGTATTTCGAAGAAACTTTAACCCAAGAAGTACATGTACGTTGCTGTTTTTTCACCTCAGAAGCGCAGGATATGTACGTTTTTCCATTTTTGGGGGTGTGGCTGCTTCGCTGATCACTTCCCATACCTATGTCCAGTGATCCAGAGAGAGAGAGGGGAGAGAGAGGGAGAGGGAGGGAGGGAGAGAGGGAGGTAGGGAGAGAAGAGACAGAGAAAGAGGGAGATAGGAGAGAGAGAGACAGAGGAAGGGAGGGTGGGGGAGACAGAAAGTCAGACAGACAGACAGACAGAGAGAAAGCCGAGAGACAGTGAAAGAAAGTCTGACAGGTAGAAAGAGAGAGAGGGGGGGCAGTCACAGACAGAAAGATAGAGAGAGAGAGAGAGAGACAGAGGGAGGGAGGGTGGGTAAAGAAAGAGAAAGTGAGACAGACAGAGAGAAAACTGAGAGATAGAGAAAGAAAGAGAGGCAGAGGAGAGAGAGGGGGGGGGCAGACACAGAGAGAGAAAGAACAGGGACAGACAGAGAGGGAGAGAGAGATAGAGAAACAGACAGTAGGCAGGCAGACAGAAAGAGAGTGAGAGAGCGAGAGTAAGAGAGAGAGACAGACAGAGAAAGAGAGAATCAAGCTGAAGTAAAAATGTCTCACTCTATACAATCAAGTCTGATTTGGTCTAGATATCCCAATTGACACCTGCATGTCAGCACGTGTTTCAAATGGCAGTCCAGAATCTTAGCTTTATTTCGGAGATCTAACATTGCTTAGAAACCACAGACATTGAATTCATGGTTTAAATGTTGGTGGTGAATAAAATTGAGGCTGCCACATGCTCTTACCGACCAACAAGAAAGAAATAAGAAAGGGAATTTCCCCCAAAGTCTGTCCTTTGACAAATGATTCATAGCAAGATGTGGAAAAGGAATTTCCCACAAGAAATATCATCTCAACCATCCACTTTTTCCCCGCCCTTTGCTTGTAATTTAAATGGATTACGTCATTATGCGACCATAGAAGCGTATGAACCGTGGACATATGCTAACTTTTTGTCAAGACATAAGAAAATTTCAAGCTCTTGTAAAAACTGATGGTTCAGTAATGTGTAGGAGAGGAGAGGGGTAAGTGTGTTTGGGGAGGGGGGGAGAGGTAGGAATGCACATTGATAGGTTGAAATCCTTTCTGTATTGACTTTCTAATTTCACACAATGTATTGACATGTAGAATATTGAGAGCCCAAAAACATGTGGCTTTCAGCGGGAATGTGCTAAATTACAATTCTTTTGAACAATAAGGAAACATTCCAATACAGTGCATGTAACAAACTATATCTCTTATTGAGAAAAAAATCTACGTCGGACTAATTTACCTTCTCATCTATCATTCAAAAAATTGCTTTTATTTTATAATAATAAACACTTACCGCCACGACTGCAAAATACCTTACTCCACACAGTGCTGGACCAGCGAGTGAAGGACCAGATGTCAATCATCCCGTCAGAGCTAGTCTTAGCTTCGCTTCACGTTCAATGACAGGGCAGGGTTGCCTGGGCGGGGATGGCCAGGGTTACAAGATGCACGCTACATGGGGTTATTACATAACATGACCAATAAATGCGTAACCTTCCGGGGGCCACCGCCTTGACCAAGACATAATGCAGGCTGTACAGCTCTTTAGCTAGAAGAAAGGAGTGTCAACCACATGGTCACATGTCCAATGCTGGCTTCCGTTCCACGGCAGAGCCTCTCTGGCTGGAAACGATCAGGGTAACAAGCTGCAATTTTCTTGGGTTAATGATTTGTGAGGTCTCCATAATTAGAATTGAGAATGTCATCCTTTTACAGAGGTATCTTTATTGAATTTTGCTCTCTTTGCAATATATACTTTTGAATGCGCTGTTGAATGAAATGAGCAACACCTGAGCTGTGTCAAGAGAGTTGATATCTAAAAAGTGTTAATAGTTATAAGATAGTATTTTTCTTGATTTAGTGTATTTTTGTATTAATAATATTTTATCGGGATCAAACCTGTACGTATACATTTCTGTTAGAGGTGGATTACAATCATTGCAAGTTTCAACATAATATTAACATAAAATGACATCATATGGATAATCTGTTTACGTTATTATATTTGTCATAAGTAGTAATGAGCGTATAAATAAGCCACAGCAAAAATGTAACAAAAATATATATATGTATATCTTGTCAGTGAAACTCTAAATACTTAAGCCTGTGTGGGGTAATTCTTCAGGAAAAAGTAAAAGTAGATCATTGAATAGGGCTGTAAACTATATCTTATGTTTCATGGATTTCAATCTAATAACTGTTTTAGATTTTACAATGTAGTATGTGCTGTGCACAAAATGCACTTACACAGTTAGAGTTTTAAGAGATTTAAACAAGTAACGAGGTAAGTGTCTCAGAGGTGGGAAGAAAAACGGAAATCTGCATTAAGGTCATACACGTAACTGGAGCCTTTCTATTGAATCAAGGTCTCAATAATTTATCAAGACATGAATGAGGGGGTACATTTAATCATTTGAAGAACAAATTTCATATCCCATAATATATTGTGGACTTGTACATTTAGACTGTTTCACTGACAGTATATATATATATATATCGATTGTGAAAATCGCATATCATGTGAGTCCAATTTTGGATGTTTAGAGAAAATATTTTAAAAAGATGCACATTTTACTGTATATTCACAGACATGCACGACCTGCAAGTGTTAAAACTAGACCCAATAGGGATACACGGATTGTTCATATAGTTATTATACAGGTTTCTATAGCCACGAAATTCTAACTGGACGAAGTATGGGGCCTTCCTAATTTCAAATAAGAAAGAGAGAAAAGGTGTTACTAATTTTAGACTTACACGGTTTGTGATTTTTACTGTCGATATATATATATTATCAATCAATAATCTGTCTCTCTGATAATCTCCCATCATTATGTCTTTTCTGTCTAAGAAAACTTTTCCTGATTAGCTGAGTTTCCCAATTTCCGGGGACCTAGGAATTTTGGCTTTCCCTCAGCAGTTTGAGGTATCTGAGTTCTTCTGTCATTGGAAAAATGTATGCAGAATTAAACGAACGAATAGTCACATGGCCAGTTGATCAAAATGAAGATGGCATTTATCAGAGATGTCACTCACACTCATTGTCGATCTTCGTTGGACTAAAGAAAGATAATCAAGAAGGCATGGGGGAACGTTAAATCTGCTCGCATGTCCACCATTGTGATTGACGGACGTGCCGGGCAATAAAAGACTATGACAGTGCACAACTAAAATATAAGAAAACGTTTGTTTTCAGTTGTTGTAATAGTTTGTATTTATGTTCAAATCTTTTTAGATTTCTTGTTTTTATTTTGAAAATAACCAAAACAAATGTAGTTTCAGTTTCTTCCATATTTTGCCTTTAACGCTTCAGTTTTGTTTTCATTTTATAGATCAGGGGTCACCAAACTACGGCCCACGGGCAAGATCTGGCCAGTGAGGTCACTTCATCAGGCCTGCCATCATGCGGGAAATCTCTTTCTTTTTGTTTTCTTTTTTCTCTCTTTTTTCTTTTCTTTTTGCTGCTTGGTTTGTGAGATTCAGGAAATATGTGTACATTATAAGGTCTGATATAACTGTCTTATTACAG
Source organism: Doris montereyensis (assembly GCA_037039925.1). Classification (NCBI taxonomy): domain Eukaryota; kingdom Metazoa; phylum Mollusca; class Gastropoda; order Nudibranchia; family Dorididae; genus Doris; species Doris montereyensis. The sequence continues at coordinate 483,904 of JAXRKP010000034.1, read as the reverse complement.
CATCACTTACTTTGATGGCTTATTGGTAAATACACATGTTTGTTGTCTTGATGTTTGTTGTTGTGTTTTTTGTATTTTGTGTATTGATATATCAATAGGTTTGTTGTCTTTGTCTTTTATGCATTCAGTGTAATGTATTGAACAAAATAATTGTCCTGACCGCGGTCGACAGTCTCTGAGTTATCCTGCCCACTTTGAAAAAGTTTGGTGACCCTTTGTCATAGATGGAAACCAAGATGGGAAAACGACCATCATCCAATCGAAAGTGTTTGGTGGATTTATGCAATTTGACAGAGTGCTTTAAGTAAGCCAAATTTTGGTGAAAAGTGCATTTAGTGTTCATAAGTGAAACGTCTCTGCAATGCTACATGTTGCTTTTTATAATCTGTATGAATAACATCCTTGGTGACTATATAGATAATCTTCTTTTTTTCAATGCATTGACATGTGACTTTGGCAATTTTTCCATCTTTATCTTCTTATATGTACTCAAGAGCAAAAGTAAGTATACTTTTTTAAAGATGAAATTGTGTTTTCATCAACATCACAGCATTTACATACCATTCAATATACCATCTGAAAGGGAATATAAAACTTTATAGACTGGTGGAAACAGTTCTACAATAAATGTATAGTATTAATAAAGCTGTAGTGACTCTAAGAAGACATACCTCAAAATCAAAAGTCACCTTTTTTAAGCCACTTCCTTATTTGTTGATCTTCTTATGGTGATGTTTTTCTTGGCCTACCTGTTCTCTTTCTTGATTTAACTGTCCCCTCGTTTTCGACTTTGGTTTTCAATTGGCAGTGTTCTTTTTGTTACATTGAACAAACCTGCAACCCGTTTTAATACTGACACCTGCCTCAAGATGCACAAAAGCTGTTGGTCGTTCTTCAAATGAAAGGGAGGCATTATGAATGGATTTTCATTGATATTAAAACAAAATGATAATCCAGATACAGTAATTAGATTTAATTTCAGGTTTTTTAAAACAAGGAATGACAATGTATGACATTCTGTTCATTATCAGTGCTCTCTGGTGCATTTTTACTATGGATTTATCACCATGGTGATCTTTCCTCATGAAGTGTAGTCCGAGTCACTACAGCTTTGTCAATACATTCATTGTAAAACTATTTTCACCAGTCTGTAGATTTTAAAATTCCCTTTCAGATGACATATTGGTACGTAATGCAGTGCTGTTTATTAAAGCACTATTTCACCTGTACAAAAAAGTATACTTTTTGTTTCTCTAGAGTATATAGAATTTCATGATGATTTATGCTATTTTTTATATCCCCTTTATTTACAGTGATGCTTGCTTCAGATTTTTTAATATGTTTTCTTCATATACATAGTTTTATCTATTTACACAGAAAGATGAGAAGAAGAAAAACATACATACTGGTACTGGTATATTTTATTTTTATTTTTGTTTTGCTTATAATATGTATATAATGTTCAGTTTTATAACCTCCGCTGTTCCTATGTAATATTTATAAAAAAATTCTTTTTAATAAAATAAAAAGTAAAAATTGAATTGTTTGGCTTTGATTCAATTACTGTCAACGGTTATATGATAATAAGATAATAATCATCGTTGTACTACTGGTATGTCCTACTTCTTTCCTTTCACTCTTTCAGCTATCTTTTATCTTGCTGTTTTCTCTTAATTTACTCTGAGATCACCATATATGATGAACGGGGTAAATTTCAATCAGTCAAACTACTGGACTCAGTACAACGTACCAAATTGAAATGGGTACTAGTATCAGCTGTGGAGTAAGTTAAGGCAAGCGGGTGTCCTGACCAGGAGGGCAATGTATTTTCATCTGTTCTGCTTCATCCTAGAATTACTGGGATAAGCTCCGCTCTATGGATGTCGACCTCAAGGCCCTTGAAGGAAGTTCACGTACTTACTTGTAAAAAGAGTGAGGAGATGGCTAGAAGTAGAAATGTGGGCAATGATGAAAGTTTTTGCCAGTACAATGCACAAGACATTCTACGGATGGGATTTAAAGGAAGGAGGGGGACTTGGTAGTCCAGACACAAGGTGTCAACCTCTGAGCCCAAAAGTCGTTGGTTGAATCCCGGCAGGTTGGAAATGTTTTCTTGGTTTCTTTTTTTCTTCGGGTCAATCCCAATCAAATACAAAGAAAGGAAAGTAAAGATTGATGGTCAAAAATGAATCAGCTCCTGGTAAGGGAATGTCCTTCATGAAATGTTTGATGTCTTATTGATGGTCGAGTTGATAAATAAATCAATTACTTCTTGACATAAGAGGGTCTATTTACAAGTTGATGATAGAGATGAAATACACGATAGTAGCGGTAGAGATTGACTAGTTGATGGTAGATATATACCAGTTGAGGGTAGAAATATGCTAGTTCATGGTAGAGATATACTAGTTCATGGTAGAGGTGAATTAGTTGATAGCAGAGGTGGATTAGTATATGGTAGAGATGAATTATTTGATGGTCGAGATGAACTAGTTGATAGTAGGGGTGGACTAGTTGATGGCAGAAATGAATTAGTTGGTAGAGATGAATTAGTTGATGGCAGAGATGAATTAGTTGATGTCAGAGATGAATTAGTTGATGGTAGAGATGAATCAGTTGATGGCAGAGATGAATTATTTGATGGTAGAGATGAATTAGTTGATGGTAGAGATGAACTAGTTGATGGTAGGGGTGAACTAGTTGATGGCAGAAATAAATTAGTTGATGGTAGAGCTGAATTAGTTGATGGCAGAGATGAATTAGTTGATGGCAGAGATGAATAAGTTAAAGGCAGATGAATTAAGTGATGGTAGAGATGAATTAGTTGATGGTACTAATGGCAGAGATGAATTAGTTGATGTTAGAGATGAACTAGTTGGTGGCAGAGATGAATTAGTTGATGGTAGAGATGAATAAGTTGATGGTAGAGATGAGTTAGTAGATGGTATAGATGAATTAGTTAATGGTAGAGATAAATTAGTTGATGGCAGAGATGAATTGGTTGATGGTAGAGATGAATAAGTTGATGATAGAGATGAATTAATTGGTTGTAGAGATGAATTAATTAATGGTAGTGGTAGAGATGAATTGGTTAATGGCAGAGATGAATTAGTTGATGACAGAGATGAATTAGTCGATGGTAGAGATGAATTAGTTGACGGCAGATATGAATTAGTTGATGATAGAGATGAATTAGTTGATAAAGATGAACTAAACGATGATAGAGATGAATAAGTTGATTGCGGAGATTAATTAGTTGATGGCAGAAATGAACGTTGATGATATAGATGAATTTGTTGATGGTAGATATGAACTAGTTGATGGCACAGATGAACTAGTTGATGGTAGAGAGGAATTAGTTGATGGTAGAGATGAACTATTTGATAGTAGAGGTGAATTGGTTGACGGTAGAAATGAATTAGTTGATGATAGAGATGAATACGTTGATGATAGAGATGTATTAAAGGATGATGGATATGAATAAGTTGATGGCAGGATGAATTAGTTGATGGCAGAGATGAATAAGTTGATGATAGAGATGGATACGTTGATGATAGAGATGAATTAAATGATGATGGATATGAATAAGTTGATGGCATAGATGAATAAGTTGATGATAGATGAACTAGTTGATGATAGAGATGAACTAGTTGATGATAGAGATGAACTAGTTGATGATAGAGATGAATAAGTTGATGATAGAGATGAATAAGTTGATTGATGATAGAGATGAACTAGTTGATGATAGAGATGAATAAGTTGATGATAGAGATGAACTAGTTGATGATAGAGATGATTACATTGCTGGTAGAGCTGAATTAGACGATAGTAGGAATAGAAACGAACTAGTTTATGATAAAAATGAACTGCTTGTTTGTACGTATGAATTAATTGGTGGTAGATGGTACAGATGAACTGGTAATGGTAGAGATAACAAGTATATGATAGAAATCAGTTAATTGATGGTATATGTGAACTAATCGATGGTAGAGGCGAACTAGTTGATGTTAGACGTGAATTGGTTGATGGTAGGGGTAAACTAGTTTATGGTAAAGTGCCCTAGTGGATGTTAGACGTGAACCAGCTGACGCTCGAGTTGAACTAGTTGATGGTAGAGGTGAATTAATCGATGGTAGAGGCGCCCAGTTGATGTTAGAAATGAACTGGTTGACGGTAGGGGTGAACTACATGTAGTTGACTGTAGAGATGAATTAGTTGATGGTAGAAGTGAATTAATTAATTGTAGAGATGAACTAGTTGATGGTAGAAGTGAATTAATTAATTGTAGAGATGAATTAGTTGATGGTAGAAGTGAATTAATTAATTATAGAGATGAACTAGTTGATGGTAGAAGTGAAATTAATTAATTGTAGAGATGAACTAGTTGATGGTAGAAGTGAATTAATTAATTGTAGAGATGAACTAGTTGATGGTAGAAGAATTAATTAATTGTAAGATGAATTAATTAATTGTAGAGATGAACTAGTTGATGGTAGAAGTAGAAGTGAATTAATTAATTGTAGAGATGAACTAGTTGATGGTAGAAGTAGAAGTGAATTAATTAATTGTAGAGATGAACTAGTTGATGGTAGAAGTGAATTAATTAATTGTAGAGATGAATTAGTTGATGGTAGAAGTGAATTAATTGATTGTAGATATGAACTAGTTGATGGTAGAAGTGAATTAATTAATTGTAGAGATGAACTAGTTGATGGTAGAAGTGAATTAATTGATTGTAGAGATGAACTAGTTGATGGTAGAAGTGAATTAATTGATTGTAGAGGTTAACTAGTACATGGTAGAGATGAACTAGTTGATGGTAGAAGTGAACTAATTGATTGTAGAGATTAACTAGTGTAATAGAATGATAATCTATATCGTAAAAGTCATCTTATATGTATGTGTATTATTAGACTTAATTCCCATTATCCTTAGATAAGTATATAAAGGCTAAATAAAGAGATTCTAGGTCAGTCTAGATCAGATCTACCAACTGTACTCATGTACTTCATCATCTTGTGTTACACTGGTCATTCTGTCGCATTGGCGACGAGGTAAAAGAGGACTGAGCAATCCACATCAATCTCAGCTCCACTCAACCATCCACATCAAAAATCATGTGGAAACATAAAGTCTATACTCACAAACACAGGTGGTATTTTCTATTTCATATCTAGGATCATGCAGATCTAGATTTCTTTGTAGATCCAAGCTATCTACACCATGATGCAGAAGATCTAGATTGCTAACCCATCTTGCTTTATAGATCCAAGGCATCTATAATATACTACTACCATCCATCAAGATTCAGATTATTATCATAGATCCATGCTATCTATTCCATTATAATTATATCAGTAGAATCTATACCTGTTTATAATGGCATTCGCTCATACGCGCCGCTCGACACAAGATCCGAAGGTGTCGCGGCGAGGTGGTCTAAATGGGTCTCCAGACTACAAAACAACCTATTTGTCGCATATAACATCACCGACGACAAGAGGAAAAAAAGCGCTTCTTTTAACATATGCTGGGAATGACCTAAATGATATTGTAGACAACATTCCCACGACCCAAGTTACCCCAGCAGATGATGGGTCATACTTTGATGCACTAGTCGAAGCCATAACACAGCACTTCAACCCAAAGGTGAACAAAGAAATCCAAAGGTACACATTCCGTCAAACGAGGCAACAGACAGATGACATAGACGACTTCTACAATGAGCTGTCAAAACTTGCGCAAACGTGCGACTTTTCAAACGCAGAAGAGGAGATCAAATCACAATTGATAACTGGATGCAAGTCATCGAGGATCCGTGAAAAGGGACTTAGCAACCCAAACCTCACACTGCATGATCTGCTACAAGTCGCAAGAACTATGCAGTTGACAAGTAAACACGTCAAGCAAATCAAACATGAAGTCAAAACATGTGACAGGCTAAGCACGAAACATCAGCACAGGCCCAAGCAATAAACACACACAGGAAAGAGTGGTCAAAACCCCAAGACCGAGGACAGAAATGTCGAAACTGCGGAAGAGACTGGCCTCACGCTGGAGGACAAAAGAACTGCCCGGCAATCGGAAAGCCATGTAATATCTGTGGAAAGCTAAACCACTTCTCAACTGTCTGTAAATCAAAGACGAAAAAGCCTTTTTCCATGAAGACAAGGAGAAACCATACTGTGCGGAATGTACAGAAAAATGTATCTGATAGCAAATCATCAGACGACTATGTCTATGTGTCACGACCTCGAAGAAAAGACATGCCTATCTTCCCTGTCTACATTCAAGGACAAAAGGTAGAAGCCCTAGCTGATTCTGGAGCCAGCATCAATATCCTGCCAAATCAAGAGTATCAAAAACTCAAATCTAAGCCACGTCTTGATGCATGTAACACAAGAGTTTTTCCATTCTCATCCGAACGACCTTTGAAAGTGCTAGGAAATTTGCACACCGATATCAATTACAATGGCCTCAGGAAGCGTGTGGATTTTCTCGTTGTAGACACAACAGATCTCCCCATCCTCGGTTGGGAAACAAGTCAAGACTTACAGCTCCTGACGACCATCAACAAAATAGGTACTGATATTACACATCATCATCGGGAAGTTTACACAGGCCTAGGAAAGCTTAAGGACTACAAAGTACACCTACACATTGACAAGGAAGTTCAACCAGTAGCTCAACGTTATCGAAGAATACCCTTCCACATGCGAAAGCAACTCGAAGAGCCCCTTGAGAAAGAAATAGAACTAGGTGTCATAGAGAAAGCAATGGGACCAACACCATGGGTCAGTCCTTTGGTAATCGTACCTAAGCCCAAGAGCCAGAACAAAATCAGAGTGTGTGTCGACATGAGAGCCCCAAACACAGCCATTAAAAGAGAGCGCCACAACATGCCAACTCTGGATGAACTTACTACACTGCTGTCTGGAGCAAAGCTCTTCAGCAAGTTAGACCTCAATCAAGGCTACAATCAGCTGGAACTAGACTAAGAGTCACGCTACATAACAACATTTGCCACTCACAAAGGCCTATACCGCTTCAAAAGACTGAACTTTGGAGTCAATAGCGCTGCTGAAGTATTCCAAGAAGCAATTCGTCAGTCCCTAAATGGATTACCTGGCGTCATAAATGTCAGTGACAACATCATAGTATTTGGAACGGATCAGCAAAGCCATGACAATCACTTAAGGGAGTATTAGAAAGACTTTGCGATAAGAATCTAACTCTGAACAAAGGCAAATGTCAGTTTATGAGATCCACAATTGAGTTTCTTGGACATATCTTTTCTGCCGAAGGTATGAAACCATGCCCAGGCAAGCTGAAAGAAATCAGCGAGATGCCAAACCCTGCCAATGCCAGTGAAGTGAGAAGTCTGTTGGGAATGTTAAACTTTTGCGGAGCACGATTTATTCCTGGTTATGCAACCCTCACGCATGAACTCAGGAAACTCACACAGAAAAGTACCAAATTTCAATGGACAAAAAGGCATGATGAAATTGTCGAAGCTCTGAAATTGAAACTACAAGAGACAGTCAGCTTATCATATTTTGATCCAAAGAAAACAACACAAATCTATGTGGATGCAAGCCCGGTAGGAGTATCAGCAATCCTCATGCAAGTTGGAACAGATGAACTTCCACAGGTTGTCCAGTTTACGAGTAGAGCCCTGACTGCCACTGAGCAACGATACTCTCAAACGGAACGTGAAGCACTAGCCGTCACGTGGGCATGCGAACATCTTCATGTTTACTAGTTCGGGTTACCAACGTTCACAGTATACACGGATCACAAACCACTAATCTCACTGTTTGGAAACCCAAAAATACAGCTGCCGGCCAGGATTGAAAGATGGGTCATGCGGACGCAAGCCTACAACATGAAGATTGTCTTCAAACCTGGGAAGGACAACCCAGCCGACTACATGAGTAGGCACCCCAGCAAAGAAAGCATACAAAGCTCCCGAACACAAAAGATTGCAGAAGAATATGTGCAATACCTAGCAATCAATAGCATCCCCAAAGCGATGACCATAGAACAAGTCCAGTTAGAAATGTCCAAGGACCCAACCCTACAAGCAGTCATACAGGCGTTAGAATCAGGCAACTGGCACGAATAAAGTTTGAGAATCCCTCCTGGAGAAACAAGAAGCTTTGAAACCCTGAAGCAATGCGCCAATGAATTAACAATCACGGCAGACAGACTCCTTCTGAAGTACAGGCAAATCATACTACCAACATCACTGCAAGACCAGGCCGTGCAAATCGCACATAATGGACATCAGGCAAAACTAAGACACTAGCTTTACTATGTGAGAAAGTTTGGTTCTACGGTATGAGTACTGCTGTGGAGAGGACAGTAACAGACTGTCTAGCGTGTCAAGTTGCAACACCAACAACCACAAAAGAACCTCTTCAAATGTCTCCACTGCCCAGTAAGCCATGGTCTGAAGTAAGTGCCGATTGTGGACACTTACCAAATGGAAAATATCTGCTCGTCGTAACCGACGAATACTCCAGATACACCGTTGTCGACATTGTAGAAAGCACCTCCTCTAGAGCTGTCATCCCAAAGCTAGATAAAATCTTCGCCGAATTTAGTATACCAGATCAGTTAAAAACAGATAATGGTCCACCGTTCAACAGCCACGAGCTCCAACTATACACACTAATCATGGGTATAAAGCACAGGAAGATCACTCCGTTATGGCCCCAAGCCAATGCGGAGACGGAAAGGTTCATGAGAACCATCAAGAAAGCGATCACGGCCGCACTTGCAGAACACAAAAACTGGAAACAAGAAATATTCAAGTTCTTACTGGCCTACAGGACCACACCTCACTCTTCAACTAGTCTAGCGCCAGCCCAGGTTTTGTTTGGTCGCAACCTCAGAACAAAGTTACCAGAACCTCCATCACCCATTGATACCACAATGAATGAAGTCATAACACAAAATGATAACATAGCAAAGGAAACGCTATGCTGATAATAAGAACTATGTCAAACTGTCAACCATACAAATCGGTGACAATGCCTTGGTCAAAGATACAACAAATTTAAGACCACCAACTCCTTACGAACCAACCCCATACGTAGTTCAAGGAAAAAAGGGATCAACGATCACAGCTCAAAGAAGTAACACAACAATTACAAGAAACAGTAGCTTCTTCAAAAAGGCTCCAAGACCCCTACCCCGAAGGAAGAGGAAGCAGATAAACAAACAAAAGCAGAAGCAGACGAAACACAGGTTGACGAATCGGATGGAACCACAGAAACCATCGCCGGAGAACAACCCACCACGATTCCAGTTCCTTCAAGATCGAGACGAACGAGAAAGCTTCCACAAAAGTTCAAAGACTTCACAATGAACTGAACAGGACATATCGACGAAAATCGAGCACCGTCAACGTTCCAGAAGATGGTGTCAATGCCCCAACCAATCAACAAGGCTAAAGCTCGTTATGCCTTGTCGTCTTTTATTCTTTTGACCCTATGGTCTCACCGTTATGTGTTCTTGACACGATTGTGTCATGCAAGAATAGTCGTTTCGTCTCAGAATATCTGTCCACATTGTTTATATGTCCGTCTACCTATGTTGTATCACAAATGTCACTTTATACCTCACTTAGATATAATATTGCTTATTGACTTAGTATTAATGTTTAGTTACATCAGTTATATCTTACGGACACTCACACATGAGGAACATTGAACACACAAGCCCTGAAAAGTGTTTGAAGGACTACAAGCTCTGAACAATTTGTGAATGTGAATTTATCCATGCTTATCATGTTTGTTAAATATGCTTAGAATGTTTTTATAAACTAAATCTGTTTCGTATGAATTAATTTATCAATTTGTTAACCTGGATGATTTAGGAACAAACAATCCCATGTGGGAAGAGATGTAATAGAATGGTAATCTATATTGTAAAAGTGATGTAACTGTTGTCATCTTATATGTATGTGTATTATTAGACTTAATTCCCCTTATCCTTAGATAAATATATAAAGGCTAAATAAAGAGATTCTAGGTCAGATCTACCAACTGTACTCATGTACTTCATCATCTTGTGTTACCCTGGTCATTCTGTCACAACTAGTAGATGGTAGAGATGAACTAGTTGATGGTGAAGTGAACTAATCGATTGCAGAGATTAACTAGTAGATGGTAGAGATGAACTAGTTGATGGTAGAAGTGAACTAATTGATTGTAGAGATTAACTAGTAGATGGTACAGGTGAACTAGTAGATGGTAGAAGTCAACGAATTGATTGTAGAGATTAATTAGTAGATGGTAGAGATGAACTAGTTATTGGTAGAAGTGAACTAATGGATTGTAGAGATTAACTAGTAGATGGTAGAGATGAACTAATTGATTCTAGAGATTAACTAGTAGATGGTAGGTGAT
>JAXRKP010000034.1:448489-468489 GCA_037039925.1 Doris montereyensis | reverse complement strand
ATGAAAATATAAGCTCAAATACATTAATAAACTGCCAACAATGTCAATTTATGGACCATTAGCATGTGTTCATCAGTACTCCTTCTCATGGTTGCCTGTTAAAAAGTGAATACATGTACTATCTGACTACTCTTAGTTATCTGGCCATTTAATGCCAAAGAGACTTAAAATTCAATGTGTTGTACAAGAAAAAGATAGAAACTTCAAGAAGAAATGATTACAACGGTAAAAAAGTAAAGTGAAAATAACGATCAATGATGCTTTTGAACAAATTTACTTGGGATGATATTGAGCGCATGTTATTCACTGATCAGAGGGACTTAATCAATAATTTATCGATTCTTCGACTCGACTTTCCCATTATTAAGAACTTCAATTTTCAAAACAGATAATGGTCTGAGCTGTTGTTTTTATGGAATGGCTCACAAGCTATACAAAAGAAAGTTATATTGCATCAAAGAATATTGCATTCATACGTAAAAATGACTGGCCACCACAGTCTCCCGACTTAAATCCTGTGGATTATGGTGTGTATGGAATTCTTTAATGTAGAAAGCATTTGCACAGCAGAACCAATCTTTCACTTAGAAATTTCTCAAACAGAGAATGTTGGGCTGTTGGGATCAGGTTCCCTTGTAAAAGATAAGGATGAAAGCAATTTCAATCTGGAAAAAAAGACAACTTGTAAGCGATTCAAGTGGAGGGAGGCTCAACTGAACATTAGAACAACTAAACAGTAAGAGTGGGCACGTTTTCATGAAACTCAATGTAATTTGTGACCAGTCCTATTAAGTATTATATTCAGAGTTTTATATTTGATTTTTTCTCCCTTTTCATGATGAAAAAAACAACTTAATTATTTTTTTTTAAAAGTTTGTAAATGTAATATTGAAAAAATATTGTATATATATGATAATATCAACCAAATGTGAAAAGTTTGGAAAAAAAGAAGGTTACTTCAAAAGATTGGTGGAAATGACCCCCGCCAACTCTTCAATCAATTTTAATGATTTGATAGCTTGGGAGTAAAATCTTGCGTCCTGTGCAGGAGATGATTCGTTTACGTTATTTATAGAAACTGGGATATGTTCTGACTCAATGGGCTGTAGTGGTCTTGATGGAACTTTACTTTACTGCCTTCTCCCCTGCTATCAAAACAACCCACACTAAAAGTAAAAACCCCTCCATCCTTCCTACCTCCCCAACACCAGGAATACCCCTCCCCTTCAAATCCAAATCAAGACGACCTTTCCCCATCTCCTATCCAGCAACAAATAAACAACAAGCACATCAAGGACAAAATAGACATCAACGTTAACAAAACAATATACACACCATAAAGCAATCTGACACACACACAAACAATCTCAATACAGACACACACATACACACATAAATATCACATGCACAGACACAAAGAAATCTCACATGCACACACACACACATCTCACATGCACACATACACACATGATACAGTCATGAAGAAACACCACACAAACAAATCGCCAACAATTTTATGATTTATTTTTCGTGTTTGATATCAGTGGGTGATTGGTAGGGAGTACTGGTAGTTCCTACTCCTTTCCTTTCACTCTTCCACCTATCTTTTATTTTGTTGTTTTCTCAACTCACCCTGAGATCACAGCCTATGATATGGATAATGAAAATTTGAATCAATCAGCTAAACTAGGCAGGACTATCATGAAACAGCGAATCAATTTAACCGTCCAAAGTTGTTTTACTTTAGTAATTCATCTCACAAAGTATTGACGGATATGACAAAATTAAAGTCGGAAAAGAAACAAAAAGATATATATATATAATATATATTATAATCTGCTATTATTTTTAATTATTTTTTTTGTGGGACACGATTTTATTGATGACTCTTTCCTCTCCTCCTTTCACCCACCCTTCATTTCATCAACAACTCCTTTCATCATTTTTTCCTTTTATCCACCCCCTTTCATCCACTCCTCCGTTCATCCACTCGTCCTTTCATACACTCTTCATTTCATCCACTCCTCCTTTCATCCATTCCTCCTTTCATACACTCTTCATTTCATCCACTCCTCCTTTCATCCATTCCTCCTTTCATACACTCTTCATTTCATCCACTCCTCCTTTCATCCATTCCTCCTTTCATACACTCTTTATTTCATCCACTCTTCCTTCCATCCATTCCTCCTTTCATACACTCTTCATTTCATCCACTCCTCCTTTCATCCATTCCTCCTTTCATAATTCTTCATTTCATCCACTCCTCCTTTCATCCATTCCTCCTTTCATACACTCTTCATTTCATCTAGCACACTCCTCCTTTCATCCATTCCTCCTTTCATACACTCTTCATTTCATCCACTCCTCCTTTCATACACTCTTCATTTCATCCACTCCTACTTTCATCCATTCCTCCTTTCATACACTCTTCATTTCATCCACTCCTCCTTTCATCCATTCCTCCTTTCATCCACTCCTCCTTTCATCCACTCCTCCCTCTGATGAAAAAAGTTTTAAACATGACATCACTGTGTAAAACAATGATGGTGTGTTATCTATTTGTGTCTTATCATCGCTATCGCCGAGAGTCGTATAATTATCCACATTGAAGCGTGTGATGTTAACCTTTTTCAGACATACACACACACACACACACACGTACGCTTACACAGACACACATACTAATCCACACATGCCCATAACACTGATACATTGTATTATTCGCTACAAGCACACTATATCATACAGGTCAGGTCAAGGGTCCGAAGGGGAATGTGCGACAACGGCCACGTTTTGGAGTTAAAAAACCCAAAATGAAATATAGTGTAGTTATAATTTACCTACAGGGATCATTTTTACAGTTGCATGTTGTCAACCTTTGGCGTGTTTGTGTGTGTAGGTGTTTGTGTTTGTGCATGTGTGTGTATGTCTATGAAGGTAGATGTGTGTGTGTGTGTGTGTGTGTGTGTGTGTGCACGTATGTGTGTGTAGGCAAGTGTGTGTTTTGTGTGTGTGTATTATTTTGACTTTGGAGCACTTTAGGGTGACCGGTACTCAATAGCCCAATTGGCAGTGGGCATGCTGGTCACACATCACAAGGAGATCAATATACACTAGGGTTGTTACAGCAGGACCAGCATTCGTAAATGTATAAATAACAGAAATGATATAAGTGGTCATGGAAATGACTGCAGCAGCAGTGGTAGTAGTAGTAGTGGTTGAGTAGTAGCAGGTTGCAGCAGCAGCAGCAGCAGTGCAGCAGCAGCAGCAGCAGCAGCAGCAGCAGCAGCAGCAGCAGCAGCAGCAGCAGCAGCAGCAGCAGCAGCAGCAGCAGCAGCAGCAGCAGCAGCAGCAGCAGCAGCAGCAGCAGCAGCAGCAGCAGCAGCAGCAGCAGCAGCAGCAGCAGCAGCAGCAGCAGCAGCAGCAGCAGCAGCAGCAGCAGCAGCAGCAGCAGCAGCAGCAGCAGCAGCAGCAGCAGCAGCAGCAGCAGCAGCAGCAGCAGCAGCAGCAGCAGCAGCAGCAGCAGCAGCAGCAGCAGCAGCAGCAGCAGCAGCAGCAGCAGCAGCAGCAGCAGCAGCAGCAGCAGCAGCAGCAGCAGCAGCAGCAGCAGCAGCAGCAGCAGCAGCAGCAGCAGCAGCAGCAGCAGCAGCAGCAGCAGCAGCAGCAGCAGCAGCAGCAGCAGCAGCAGCAGCAGCAGCAGCAGCAGCAGCAGCAGCAGCAGCAGCAGCAGCAGCAGCAGCAGCAGCAGCAGCAGCAGCAGCAGCAGCAGCAGCAGCAGCAGCAGCAGCAGCAGCAGCAGCAGCAGCAGCAGCAGCAGCAGCAGCAGCAGCAGCAGCAGCAGCAGCAGCAGCAGCAGCAGCAGCAGCAGCAGCAGCAGCAGCAGCAGCAGCAGCAGCAGCAGCAGCAGCAGCAGCAGCAGCAGCAGCAGCAGCAGCAGCAGCAGCAGCAGCAGCAGCAGCAGCAGCAGCAGCAGCAGCAGCAGCAGCAGCAGCAGCAGCAGCAGCAGCAGCAGCAGCAGCAGCAGCAGCAGCAGCAGCAGCAGCAGCAGCAGCAGCAGCAGCAGCAGCAGCAGCAGCAGCAGCAGCAGCAGCAGCAGCAGCAGCAGCAGCAGCAGCAGCAGCAGCAGCAGCAGCAGCAGCAGCAGCAGCAGCAGCAGCAGCAGCAGCAGCAGCAGCAGCAGCAGCAGCAGCAGCAGCAGCAGCAGCAGCAGCAGCAGCAGCAGCAGCAGCAGCAGCAGCAGCAGCAGCAGCAGCAGCAGCAGCAGCAGCAGCAGCAGCAGCAGCAGCAGCAGCAGCAGCAGCAGCAGCAGCAGCAGCAGCAGCAGCAGCAGCCAGCAGCAGCAGCAGCAGCAGCAGCAGCAGCAGCAGCAGCAGCAGCAGCAGCAGCAGCAGCAGCAGCAGCAGCAGCAGCAGCAGCAGCAGCAGCAGCAGCAGCAGCAGCAGCAGCAGCAGCAGCAGCAGCAGCAGCAGTAGCAGCAGCAGCAGCAGCAGTAGTATAGCAGCAGCAGCAGTAGTATAGCAGCAGCAGCAGCAGTATAAGCAGTAGTAGCATAGCAGCAGTAGTAGTAGCAGCAGCAGCAGCAGCAGCAGTAGTAGCAAGCAGCAGTAGTAGTAGTATAAGTAGTACAGCAGTAGTAGTATAAGCAGCAGCAGCAGTAGCAGTAGTAGTAGTATAAGTAGTAGTAGTAGTATAAGTAGCAGCAGTAGCAGCAGTAGCAGCAGCAGTAGTAGCAGTAGTACAAGCAGCAGCAGTATATAAGTAGTAGCAGCAGTATAAGTAGGTAGCAGTATAAGCAGTAGCAGTATAGCAGTAGTAGTAGTAGTAGTAGTAGTAGTATATTAGTAGTAGTAGTAGCAGGTAGGTATAGTAGTTAGCAGCAGCAGCAGCAGCAGTAGTATAAGTAGTAGCAGTAGTATAAGTAGTAGTAGTAGTAGTAGTGGTATAAGTTATATAATAGCAGTAGCAGTAGTAGTAGTAGTAGTAGTAGTAGTGGTAGTAGTAGTAGTATAGTAGTAGCAGCAGTAGTAGCAGCAGTAGTATAAGTAGTAGTAGTAGTGGCAGGTGGTAGTAGTAGTAGTAGTAGTAGTATAAGTAGTAGTAGTAGTATAAGTAGTAGTGGTGGTGGTATAAGTAGTAGTAGTGGTAGTATAAGTAGTAGTAGTGGTAGTATAAGTAGTAGTAGCATTGGTGGTAGTAGTAGTAGTAGTAGTAGTATAGTAGTAGTGGTAGTATAATAGTAGTGGTGGCAGTAGTAGTAGTAGTAGTATGTAGTAGCAGTAGTAGCAGTAGTAGCAGCAGTAGTGGCAGTAGTAGTAGTAGTAGTAGTAGTAGTAGTATAGTAGTGGTGGTGGTAGTAGTAGTAGTAGTATAGTAGTAGTGGTAGTATAAGTAGTAGTAGTGGTAGTAGTAGTAGTAGTAGTAGTATATGTAGTAGTGGTAGTATAAGTAGTAGTAGTGGTGGTAGTAGTAGTAGTAGTAGTAGTAGTAGTATATGTAGTAGTGGTAGTATAAGTAGTAGTAGTGGTGGTGGTAGTAGTAGTAGTAGTAGTAGTAGTAGTATATGTAGTAGTGGTAGTATAAGTAGTAGTAGTGGTGGTGGTAAAGTAGTAGTAGTAGTATTAGTATATGTAGTAGTGGTAGTATAAGTAGTATTAGTGGTGGTGGTAGTAGTAAAGTAGTATTGGTAGTAGTATATGTAGTGTGGTGGTGGTAGTAGTAGTAGTAGTGGTAGTATAGTAGTAGTAGTAGTAGTAAGTAGTAGTGGTGGTGGTAGTAGTAGTAGTAGTAGTGGTAGTATAGTAGTAGTAGTATAGTAGTGGTAGTATAAGTAGTAGTAGTAGTAGGTGGTGGTAGTAGTAGTAGTAGTAGTGGTAGTATAAGTAGTAGTAGTGGTGGTGGTAGTAGTAGTAGTGGTAGTATAAGTAGTAGTAGTGGTGGTGGTAGTAGTAGTAGTAGTAGTAGTAATAGACTAGCACTCCCGAGATATGACGGCAATTAGCAGTGGTATTGAGGAAAATAAACCGTTGTCAATGTCAGTCATAAAGTTAATTATGTCAACTTCCTTTCACTCAACAATGATATAGATAGTAATAAAAATGAATAAAAAACAATTTAAAAAATAGAAAGATGGATACATATAATTATTATTACTGATCGATTCAGCACAATCCTAATCCCAGCTGGGGTTTGATGTAATATCACCGATTTTGCTTGACCATACACAGACGGAGGTAAACTACAAACAGCTTTACGTGCTCTTGGAGGAAGTTTAGCTGTTTTTCTAATCATGTAGTAGTCACCACGTGACTATGAACTAGGAAGAGATTGGATCCTGCATCGAGTTATATCACATACCGTCAAGTTTAAGATATTATTATCATCTAAAAACAACATAAAGACAGAAATAGAAAAAAAAGAACCCCCCCCCCCCCCCTTCCAACAACAACAACAACAATAATGCAGAAACGAAAAGTCAGTGACACATTCGTGAATTCGATACGTTTTGTAAGTAAAATAATAATAATCATACAAAATAACATATCTATAGGCATCTACCCATTGTGGAAATAAGCTCTATACACCCTCAGACGAGTTGAGCGTAGGGGGAATTAGGAATGAAGTAGTAGTAGTAGTATAAGTAGTAGTAGTAGTATAAGTAGTAGTAATTGGCTATTACGATCTTTTATTCTTGGCTATTGTGATCTTCTTATTCTTGGCATACGGCATGGTGACGTAGTTTGCCACGATTTTAATTTCACCGAGTCTCAATAGACCTCGCCACCGATAAGGAGGAGGTACCGTACGCAGATCACAATACATGGTGTATTCGATGCACGTTAATTAAAGATCCCCTGGCAGTTTACAAGGCAGTCCGGATAAAATTAAAAATGCCACCAACGCACCTCCCCCCCCCGCCCGCCGAGATGACCTAAGTTGTAGATGTGGGTAAATCGAATCAATGGAGAGAAAACATCTAGCTCCTTATTTTGCTGCTGACTCGACGGCAAGAGGGCCAGAAATAGACCTAGATCTAGCTAGACCTAGCTAGACTGAAAATCAAACTTAGGTTTCTTGAGAACCACCGGTAGACATACGTTCTGCCGACTGAGAGGAGACTTGGTAGTCCAGAGACTAGCTGGCCTCTCCTCAAGCAACAAGTCATGGCTTCAAGGCCCGGCAGGTCGAAAAGTTTCCTCGAGGTTATGTCCAGTAAAACCTACATCTCCCTTCTGTCCCAGGCAGATGGATCGATAGCTAGTCCCATGGGAGACGGAAGATGAAAAGAAGGTCCCGTATGCAGATCACGACACTGCACGTTAAAGATCCCTTGGCTGTTTACGGGGGGGGGGGGGGTCGGTCTGGGCAAAATTGACAATCCTGCAAAAACCACTGAGATTACAGTCAGAAGTTTTGGATGTGGGTAAAATCAAACCAAACTACAGACTGAGTTACTGGCGTTCCTTGCCCACATCCACCACTAAGCTGATCTCGGGGTCGTGGAGAAAAATAAGTCAACTTAAAACTAAATCGTTCCTTTAGACCGAGCTCACTGTCTAAGGACGAGATGGGTGGACGGAATATTATAATCTGATTACGAATACTAAACTATTATAATTTCAGCCGCTAGCAGCTAAATAAACATTCCTGTCAGGTCCCACAGTCATATTCCCCCCCTATTATTGTCACCCACCCCCCCCAGCAGCAGTCGCAATGTTGCCAGTCTTTCTTTTAATTACTTTTAAATGCAATTCTTTCTTTCTCTTGTTGAATACATATAATCGTCATCAAGTGCCTTGCTGTGTAGCGTTGACTATCATGTTCTTCGACACTACTCGAATCGATCGATACTCTTAATACTATAATAATAATAATAATAATAATAATAATAATAATAATAATAATAATATTGTTATATTATAGTGCATGTACTATATGAAAGTGTTAAAATTAAAAAAATTCAATTTATCTACCTATACATTTATTTATTTGTATTCACTTTAATATCCAGCAGTGCCCATACTATTATTATCATTTGTGTTTTGAGACGAACAGGAAGTGAAACGTCAAATTGTTTATGGGCTGAGAAATGTTTGCATTGACGTCATCAGCTATGAGCTGACAGTGATAGACTTTTTGTTCACATGCCTATGTAAAATAAGCCCCACCCCCACCTCATGAAGAAAACGAATTATGTAATACTTGTTTATTTGTTTGAATTCTTATTTCTTAAAGTTTCCTTTATCAAGCCACGCTTTTCGTCATTGTATTCACTTCCTTTTTCTAGATCTATCTATCTATCTATCTATCTATCTCTCTATCTCTCTATCTATCTATCTATCTATATATATATCTATGTATCTATCTATCTATCAATCTCTCTCTCTCTATCTATCTATCTATCTATCTATCTATCTATCTATTTATCTATCTATCTATTAATCGATTCATCTATCTATATATCTATCTATCTATCTATCTATCTATCTATATATCTATCTATCTATCTATCTATCTATTTATCTATCTATCTACACATCTATCTATCTATCTATCTATCTATCTATCTATCTATCTATCTATCTATCTATTTATCTATCTATCTACACATCTATCTATCTATCTATCTATCTATCTATCTATCTATCGATCTACATATCTACCTATATATCTTTATATATATCTATTTATCTTTATATCTATCTATCTTTATATCTATCTATCTATCGATCTACATATCTATCTATCTTTATATCTATATATCTATGGGTCTGTCCGTCCATCTATCTATCTATCTATCGATCTATATATCTATCTCTATCTATCTATATACTTATCTTTGTTATAAACCTTTCTCTCTCCCTCTCTCTCTCTCTCTCTCTGTCTGTCTGTCTGTATGTCTGTCTCTCTCCCCCTCTCTCTCTCTCTCTCTCTCTCTCTCTCTCTCTCTCTCTCTCTCTCTCTCTCTCTCTCTCTCTCTCTCTCTCTCTCTCTCTCTCTCTCTCTCTCTGTGTAATAGAATGTATGTCTGTATCAGTGTCAATGTCTGTCTACTTATCAAATCTTGTCACAGATTGTGGGATTCCCCTAACTGCCACCACGTTATCGCCCTCGTGCTAAACCAGACACTGTTAACAAGAACACATCTTGATCTTTGTGTGTGTAAGTGTGTGTGTGTATGTGTGTGTGTGAGAGAGCGTGTGTGTGTGAGAGCGTGTGTGTGTGTGCAGAGTGAGATTAACAAAACAACATGCATACGCCAGCTCTCAGCTCTGATGGGGGGGGGGGGGGCAGGTCTAGTTCTAGTTGTTGATGACGGATCCTCCGACGAATCGCAAGTCGACCACATAACTGGGAAGTGATCGATCCTGCTACTAACTACTCCTTGTATCCGTCCACCTCTTACCCCCCCCCCTCACACACCACACCTCCCCTGACTGCCCTCTATCCCTGTCAACACGAACGTAGTTAAGTAAAGTAAACATACTTGATAATTATTTTGATTGATGTTCGTTACGCCACTGATCAGTTGCGAGGCGAGGAAATGTGAGGTCACGGTGACCTCGTCAATTTGGGGCGTTTGGGCCTGTAGATATTGAGGTAGTAGAAGTAGTTGTTATTGTAGTAGTAATAGTAGAAGTATTAGTACTAGTAGTAGTTGTGGTAGCAGTAGTAGAAGTAGTAGTTGTATCAGTAGTACATGAATATAATAGTAGTAGTAGTAGTAGCAGTAGTAGAAGTAGTAATAGTAAAAGTTGTAGTAGTAGTAGTAGTAGTAGCAGTAGTAGTAGAAGTAGTAATAGTAAAAGTTGTAGTAGTAGTACCTGTAGTAGTAGTTGTTATAGTAGCAGTAATAAAAGTAGTAGTTGTATTAGTAGTACATGTAGTCATAGTAGTAGTAGTAGTAGTAGTAGAAGTAGTAGTAGTATTTGTAGTAGTAATAGTACTTGTAGTAATAGTAGTAGTACATGTAGTAGCCACAGCAGCAGTTACGTTGTTGTAGTAAAAGTTAAAAGGTGAACTAATCCTGTTAAAAGAGTAGATGCATCTAACACGAGAACGCCATGCAATCACTGTGTGGTTTTGTATCGTCTTGTAATGTGCACTGTTTATCAAGGGAGTCGCTACATTCATAATATAGTAATGGCCCAGCATGCACGGAGACAATGCTGGATTATTTCTTTATGTATTATATAAAGCTGCGTCTCTCGGAATTTGCCAGCGGTAAACTCAGAAACCACTGTATTGGATACAGTGTGTGTGTGTGTGTGTGTGTGGGGGGGGGGGGATATCAAAGTATGATTATCGGATCGAATCCGTACTTGATACTGATGGTACGCGGGATTTTTAATTGTAATGACCGGAAATCGAGATATTAGAATACTGAAAAAAAGTGTCTTCGATCGCAGAGAAACAATCTTTTCCCCCTGTCAATTCAAATATTGATTTAATTCAATAGCTCATTCGACGAGAACCTAAAGCGGGTTATTTGAAATGCACACAGCGAATTAAAATCGTGGTCGTGGGTGAATCGGTTCATGAATTTATTTTGTTAAAAGCTAGAGAAAGGCTGCTTTCCATAATATAGATACATGTATCATAATATATCTCGTTTGCACAGGACGATTTGCCCCCCAAAAAAACAAAAAAACAAAACAAACAAAAACAAACCCCAACTAATCGTACCTTGTGTCTCTTTTAGAATCGTGGGCGGTTGGTGGGCGTTGCTGATAGGTTCTACTTCTTTTCTTTCGCTCTTTGATTCATCTTTCACCTTGCTGTTTCATATTCATTCATCATGAGATCCCCGCATATGGTGGAAGGGGTACATTTCCAATGAAACGAGCAACATTTTGAAATCTGAATCTATTTTTCGTCATGTCCATCTTGTGCAGGTTATTTCAGACTCGATTTATTTTTATTGTTTTTATTGTTTTTTTTTTTTTGTTTTAGGTTATTTTTCTATGTTGTCCATTTTATGTACAAGGGGACTCCTAGTCCAGAGGTAAGGTGACGGCCTTCCAACCAAAAGGTCGTGGGTTCAAGGCCCAGCCTGGTCAAGGTAGGTGGATCGACGCTTAGTCCCATCGGAGACGGACGATAAAGAGGAGTTCCTGTTTACATATCACAGCACTGCGCACGTTACAAATCCCGTGAATGTTTACAGGGCAGTCCGGGGGAAATTACAAATTCTACCCAAGCCCCCGAGATCACCTTACTTGTGGATGAGGGTAAAATCAAATAAAATGAAATGTATGTACAATATCAAAGCTTGCTGCTTTGGTAAATAGCTGGCGTGCTATCGGAAGGATTCGAACTTAAACCGTCTGCTGCCACTGTCAGAGGACTTCCTTGAATACTAGCTTTCACTTTTCCTGTCTTATGCCATCGCCAGTTTATTGTCATTCCCGCTGTGAGCCTTAATGTTTCCACCATGTGTCCTCTCTCTCTCTCTCTCTCTCTCTCTCTCTCTCTCTCTCTCTCTCTCTCTCTCTCTCTCTCTCTCTCTCTCTCTCTCTCTCTCTCTCTCTCTCTCTCTCGCTCGCTCGCTCTCTCTCTCTCTCTCTCTCTCTCTCTCTCTCTCTCTCTCTCTCTCTCTCTCTCTCTCTCTCTCTCTCTCTCTCTCTCTCTCTCCCTCTCTCTCTCCCCTTTTGCCCCCCTTTTTACATTGCGATTATCCGCTCCACGGTGGCATGGGTACATTTCAACAGACAGCTTCATTTGCACGATTTAATATTTTTTATCTATTTCTAAAATATCTGTTTTATTGTTGGATTTTCGTGGGTGTTTGATGGGCGCTACTTGTAGGTCTATTTCATTCCTCTCCTCTTTCGCGTATCTTTCATCTTGCTGTCCCCCCCCTCTCCCCTCTCTCTCTCTCTCTCTCTCTCTCTCTCTCTCTCTCTCTCTCTCTCTCTCTCTCTCTCTCTCTCTCTCTCTCTCTTTCCTCTCTCTCTTTTTTTTACACTGAGATCTCCGCACCATGGTGACTTGGGTACATTTTAACAGACAGCTTCGTTTGCAGGAGTTAATGTTTAGATTTATCTCTAAACTATATGTTCTTTCGCTTATCGTTCATTTTGCGTTTCCTCTCAAAGATCACCTCATATGGTTGGCGGGTAAATTTCAATGAAACAAACAAACAAATTTAAACAAACCTGGAATTTTCCTCTACTTTCTCTCGTGCAGATCTATTTTGTTATGTAGACAAGCTTAGCCCTAGTCTGTTGCTGTAGGAGCGTTTGCTTTTCGTCTCAGGATGAGCCGCGACGAATCAATCCACACTAGCGGCTGTCTCGCATGTTCACTACTATTGATGACGTCATTAAATATATTATATCCTCCTCGTATCTGTCACCGGAAGGGGATTGTACCAGGATTTGTCTATTTATTGTCATACTTAAGAAAGTTTGGCCGAAATTATTTTTTACCCGTGACACATTCGCGTTTTGTTTCACTTGTTTATTTACTTCGTTAAATACACATAAGGGTTCAGTAACTGAGAAGGTTATTGATTTACTTAGCTTATTCGTTTGTTAATGAGTTCGTTAGGTAATCCGTTTATTATTTAGTTTATCGTTTCTTTGCTACTTAGTTACCTGGTCCACAAGTTAGAAGCGGTATAAATCATTATTGTTATGATAATAATACACGAACATCACACTAATAATCAAGACTATAATATGAAATAAGAGGTAGGGGGAAACTGCACAATTTTATTTTCACTAAGGCTCCAGAAATAAAGATAAGTAACAACGGTAAAAAAAAACAAATCAATCTAATATAATTAAATTATGCATCTAACTTAATTAGAGAAACTTATTAATCATAGATTCGGCTGTGAATTTCCTTAATTTTGATATAATATAATATAATATAATATTATAATAGCTTATGTAATATTTTTCTTCATGCTATTACTGAGGCTTTAAAAAAGAAGACATAGTAAAGTCGTAATGGATTTATAACGATAAAGATGGTTTTATAGCTCGTATGAGGCGTTGTAGCTGAATCGTAGTGTTGTGGGCTGGTACTCATGACGACACTGGTTCGAGCCCTACGGCTGGCACAGGTAGGATTTTTCCCACAACGTTGTACTCTTAGGAAAAGTACTTCACTCTTCCTTCCTCACTTGAGTAAGGTGTGAATGAGTACCCAGCTACAGGTAGGGAAAGATCGTGTCAGAGTGCTAGTACGAAAAGCCTAACAGGCTTGTGTACTGTATGCTTCCCGAGAGTTGGGAAGGACTTTGAATGAAATAGCCTGTTTGGGGCGGGGGGAGGGGGTAATGATGTACGTTCGGTGAACCTGCACTTGTGCGGGGATACAGACTATAAATTCATCTTTATCTTTATCTTATCCCCGCACGCGTGCAGGCTCACAAACTTTACATCATTCATCTCCCAGCAGCCCATTTCATCAATCTCCCCTCTCAACTCACCGTAGAGCATACAGTACAGCTTCCTGCTAGGTTCTTCATATTAATAATCTGACAAGATTTGTCTGCGCCATACGCGGGAATCTCAGGGTGAATTAGAGAAACCATGAGATGAAAGATAAGTGAAAGAGGGGAAAAGGAAGATATCTACCAAACACGCCTCTGGTTGCACCCAGACGTCACCTAGGCTTAATTGAAGTGGAAACCCTGGCGTAATACAACTCAATATTTACATTTATAAAAGTTTTGAAGGAAGAAAAAAAACTACGAGAAGATTTGATAGCAGGCACATATAATATAAATAGTAGTGTATTACTACAGCCACCCGCTTATCGTGTAAGTAACGAATATCGTGTAGTATCGTGTAAGTAATGAATAAGTATCGTGTAAGTAATGAATAAGTATCGTGTAAGTAATGAATAAGTATCGTGTAAGTAATGAATAAGTATCGTGTAAGTAACGAATAAGTATCGTGTAAGTAACGAATAAGTATCGTGTAAGTAATGAATAAGTATCGTGTAAGTAATGAATAAGTAACGAATAAATATCGTGTAAGTAATGAATAAGTACCGTGTAAGTGACAAATAAGTATCGTGTAAGTAATGAATAAGTACCGTGTAAGTGACAAATAAGTATCGTGTAAGTAATGAATAAGTATCGTGTAAGTGACAAATAAGTATCGTGTAAGTAATGAATAAGTATCGTGTAAGTAACGAATAAGTATCGTGTAAGTAACGAATAAGTATCGTGTAAGTAATGAATAAGTATCGTGTAAGTAATGAATAAGTATCGTGTAAGTAACGAATAAGTATCGTGTAAGTAATGAATAAGTACCGTGTAAGTGACAAATAAGTACCGTGTAAGTGACAAATAAGTACCGTGTAAGTGACAAATAAGTACCGTGTAAAGTGACAAATAAGTATCATGTAAGTGACAAATAAGTATCATGTAAGTGACAAATAAGTATCATGTAAGTGACAAATAAGTATCGTGTAAGTGACAAATAAGTATCGTGTAAGTGACAAATAAGTATCGTGTAAGTAAGAAATAAGTATCGTGTAAGTGACAAATAAGTATCGTGTAAGTGACAAATAAGTATCGTGTAAGTGACAAATAAGTATCGTGTAAGTAACAAATAAGTATCGTGTAAGTGACAAATAAGTATCGTGTAAGTGACAAATAAGTATCGTGTAAGTGGCGTACTTATCTTATCAGTCAATCTAAGGATAGAAGATAGACCATGGAACTTTTTGTTTCATTGAAATTTACCCCGCCCACCGTATGCGATGACCTCAGGGTGAATAAAAAAGGAAGCAGCTGGGAATGATGGTTAATAGATTATAAATTATTGAAGAGTGAAAAGAAATAAGGTAGGACCGACCTGTAACGCCCGCCAACCACCCACAGACTATGGTACACAGCGATTCGATAAAATACAGGTTTTAAAAAAAGCCTTGACACAAAGCTCAAGTCGTGGTCACGTTGTATGTTGCACACTTTCGTATATTACACTCGTCGTAAGCGTAAATTACGCTCTTAAACGTGTGAATTATTCACTTGCAATGTGAATTACGCGCTTAAACATGTGAAACATTCATTTGCAATGTGAATTACGCCCTTAAACATGTGAAATATTCATTTGCAATGTGAATTACGCTACTAAACGTGTGAATTATTCACTTGTAATGTGAATTGCACGCTTAAACGTGTGAATTATTCACTTGCAATGTGAATTACGCGCTTAAACATGTGAATTATTCACTTGCAATGTGAATTACGCAATTAAACGCGTGAATTATTGACTTGTAATGTGAATTACGCAATTAAACGTGTGAATTAAAGACTTGTAATGTGAATTACGCAATTATACAAGGGAATTATTCACCTATAATGTGAATTACGGAATTAGACGTGTGAATTATTGACTTGTAATGTGAATTACGCAATTAAACGTGTGCATTATTGACTTGTAATCTGAATTACGCAATTAAACGTGTGAATTATTCACGTTGATGTGAATTACGCAATTAAACGTGTGAATTATTCACTTGTAATGTGAGTTACGCAATTAAACGTGTGAATTATTCACTTGTAATGTGAAATACGGAATTAAACGTGTGAATTATTGACCTGTAATGTGAATTACGCAATTAAACGTGTGAATTGTTTACGTTGATGTGAATTACACAATTAAGCGTGTGAATTATTCACTTGTAATGGGGTTACGCAATTAAACGTGTGAATTATTCACTTGTAATGTGAGTTACGCAATTAAACGTGTGAATTATTCACTTGTAATGTGAATTACGGAATTAAACGTGTGAATTGTTTACGTTGATGTGAATTACGCAATTAAACGTGTGAATTATTCATTTGTAATGTGGGTTACGCAATTAAACGTGTGAATTATTCACCTGTAATGTGAATTACGGAATTAAATGTGTGAATTATTGACTTGTAATGTGAATTACGCAATTAAACGTGTGAATTATTCACGTTGATGTGAATTACGCAATTAAACGTATGCATTATTCACTTGTAATGTGAATTACGCAATTAAACGTGTGAATTATTCACGTTGATGTGAATTACGCAATTAAACGTATGCATTATTTACTTGTTATTTGAATTACGCAATTAAACGTGTAAATTTACTCATTGATAATGTGGCTTGCCCGCATAAGATGCAAAATACCCACTTTAAAAAAAAAGGAGGCGGGTGGGAGGGGGGGGGGGGGGGGGGAGACTGGATTGGCGAGTTTGGGACCAAAATGTCGATTTTCTGTTCTTTGTATATTCGGGTAGAACGATCATTTATCTATAAGTTTATGGCAGAGAAATGTCCATATGACGTATACATTTTTTGTTACAGAATATTTTGTAGGCGAGGGTAGGTAAAATAATCAAAAAATTTGCCGTCGAGTACCCATCCACTGACTGAGAGGATGACACAGAAAACCCGTATAATATGACAGTAAACAGTCAGATTTGGTAACATCAGCTTCGCCTGGCTGTCGACAAGACGCTCACCGATTTGGCCGAGCACTGAATTTGTAAGAGGGGGAGGGCAAGGGTTGCTAGTCTGTGTCTAGAAGTATAGGAATAGAGGAATAGAACATAAAACTGGTCATTTTAACGTATGTTTTCCCGACAGTGCACATATAAACATAGATTCACAATCCTCTGAAGTGGCTGCTACAAGAACGGCAGCCCGTTTGAAGTGGCTTGGTTTGTGTTAATTTCTTTTGATTTCTCTATCTTTGCAGTTTTTTTTCGAAATGCAGTTTTTTTTCAACACTAATTGTCTATCTCATCTGTTATTTTACCGACCGATTTGTATAATATTTGGCACACAGGTTCCTCTCGGCAATATTTAAAAAAATAACGTCAGAATTTTTTGATATCTTGTAAACTTTTAGAAAAAACAAATGTCGGAAATAAAACTGTCATTTTTGCATGTACACGATGTAAAAGATCTATCTACTTTTAAAAGATTCATTCCAAAATATCAACATTTTCTGACGTCACATTTTAGATATTGAATGGGCTCCCCCCCCACTCATGCACAGGTTTGGAGTGATTTGATTCATAACTGAGTTAGGGATTGTCGCTTGAAAATTGGATTTAAAAATCCAAGCTGACGGCCGTTTTCATGGCAACGAAGGAGGCAACAAACTTTTTCAACCAATTTGGATGATTATGTTTTGACAGTTACTCATTCTAAAAGGAAGAACCCAAACTCGAAAGCAAAGTAGATAACTTCAGAACCTTAAAACCCTTTAGCCCCTTAAGCATATTAATTTTCTCAGGGATAATATGAATCACTTACTTAAAGTCAATTACGCACTTTAACGTGAATTACACACTTATGTAGATTTATCATTTAAACATGTAAATTACGCACTCTAACGTGAATTACACACTTATGTAAATTTATCATTTAAACATGTAAATTAGTCACTAACGATATGAACTATACACACTTTACACACTCAACATGTAAACTACGCGCTCAAACGTGTACATTACGAACGTGAATTACACACGTAAATATGTACGCTACGCACACAGGCGTGCAAATTAGGCACTTGTCGCGTAAATTATACACATGTTTAATTTACGCCACGATACTATGGTGCATAACAAACGGTTAGAATAAAGGTGTAAAGGAACGACGATACTATGGTGCATAACAAACAGTTAGAATAACAAAAGGTGTAAAGGAACGACGATACTATGGTGCATAACAAACAGTTAGAATAAAGGTGTAAAGGAACGACGATACTATGGTGCATAACAAACAGTTAGAATAAAGGTGTAAGGAACGACGATACTATGGTGCATAACAAACAGTTAGAATAAAGGTGTAAAGGAACGACGATACTATGGTGCATAACAAACGGTTAGAATAAAGGTGTAAAGGAACGACGATACTATGGTGTAGCGTGGGTAGAGCATAACAAACGGTTAGAATAAAGGTATAAACGGTTAGAATAAAGGTGTAAAGGAACGACGAACTATGGACACGACGATACTATGGTGCATAACAAACGGTTAGAATAAAGGTGTAAAGGAACGACGATACAAACGGTTAGAATAAAGGTATCCATAAAGGAACGGATACTATGGTGCATAACAAACGGTTAGAATAAAGGTGTAAAGGTGTAAAAGAACGGGACAGCAATTTATAGAAGACTTACTCCGCGCTGTGCTTCTAATGCACAGGCGTCATGTAAATTATGCCGTGTGTCTGGCACACAAGATGGCAATACTATCACACTTAGTCCACTATGCCGTGTGTACTATTATATAAATGGCAAAAAAAGTAGTAATGTGTTATCCTTCAATGGCAGCACATAGTCTTCACTCATGGGGAGGGGAAAGCAATGCTCTTACAAACATCACACTTAGTCCACTCGTGTAGTCTAGGGGACGGAAAGACGCCACGACCTCTCATCAACCAAATGACAGCGTGCAACACATCACCGAGCAAACTACCCGTCACTATGCTGGATGGCAAACTATCACACTGGATTTCGTGTTTCGGAGCAAAATCTAACACTTCCACTATGCGTCCCTGGGGACGTGACAACACACACACACAGTCCACACACACACACACACTGCACACACAAACATACTCCACATAGTCCACTATGCCGTGTGTCACAGGACGTGGAAAGCAATGGCAAACTATCACACTCACCACTATTCAGGTAGATGGATCGTGGAAAGCAATGCACCACTTTGTCCTACTATGTGACGTGGAAAGCATGCAAGACGATCCAGGGGACGTGAGGTCAGGCCTGCAGATCTCACCACTGACGCGTTATTTTCTACCAAGTCCACTATCCCTTGGCTATCACACTTACTCCATTATGCCGTGTGTCTAGGGGACGTGGAAAGCAATGGCTTAGTCTAGGGGACGTGGAAAGCAATGGCAAACTATCACACTTAGTCAACTATGCCGTGTGCCTAGGAAAAGCAGGGGCTCCTAGTTACAACACTGAGTGATATCAAAATTCCAGGAAAAATCCTAGCATCAAAAACTAAGGAAAAGAGTAGAGATCACGTTAGTAGATGTAGACCAGGAAGAAGTGTACAAGACCACATATTTACAATAGACAAATAATAGAAAAAGTCCACTACCCTACACCTGTGTTTTATTGACTTAGAAAAGGCATGAAAGACACTTGAGGAGGGACGAACTATGGCATTCCTTAAAAAAGAACACAATGTCACACATGAGCACAAGGACAAAAAGCCATTAAAAGTTTTTACAATAAACCAACATATGCTGGGAACATATCTGCAGAATTTGATGTAGATATAGGGGAGTAAGACAGGGTTGTATCCTTTTGTTTATCACATTATGGATTCAGTCGCAAAGGTATCCTCAAACATGGTTGAACAATTTTCGATGAATCTTTTTTCGAGCAAAATCAGTCCCCAATGCCCTTCTTCCCCCCCCACTCCCTCCTTCCCCCACCTGGTCTAAGTAGGTAGATTAACGCCTAGTCCCATCGGGGACGGGCGGTTATAAGGAAGTCCCGTGGGGGGGGGGGCAGATCGCACCACGGCCTCTCAACGGTGCACGTTAACAGTTGGCAGTCCTGGTCGGGCAAAATAAAATAATTAAGGAAAAATCCTACCAAATAAAACCCTACCGAGATCACCATAGTTGTGGATGGATGCGGGTCTCGGCCACGTGGAAACAGTATTATGGTAGGCCTCAATGCGGGTACATCAAATCAAATCAAATCTTACAGGGATTCAATTGTAAATTTAAGTCCTAATTCATGGCTTTGGAAATCTGCCTCAAGCCTTGCCTCATTGTTTGTCTTTACGATGACGTAAGTAACTGTACACGCTTCAGTACCCTCACCAACTACAGTGCCATTCGGCTGTTAGAGTAGAGTGTGAATGACACCATCCCACTTGTTTAGAAATACCTGTCTGAAATGACGTTTTAGGTTGTCAGCTTGAAATTGAAACCTTTTGTTTATCATTATGATTCAGCCGTATTTGATAGACGAATTATACTGCGAATGATTTAGATCTAATG